>JAGFZM010000184.1:0-10123 GCA_017657215.1 Limnothrissa miodon | reverse complement strand
ACACACACACACACACACACACACACACACACACACACACACACACAGATTTGGTATTTTGAAACACTCATTTTGTAATGAAAAGGGCATTTCTGCACACAAAAACACACAAATGATAATTTCCGGTAATCAATTGTAATTAATCAGACAATGGCCAATAAAACTAAGTTAAATAAAGACAGACACTTTAATATCAAGGCTTTTATGTTTGCATACAGACTGTATGCAAAGTCGGTAATAGTACATGTCTAGAGTTTAGACTGATTTCCTCAAGTGACCTCCAAATAGTGTAGTGAAGACATGTTGGTTGCCATAATGACACTATATAGCTGGTATCTAAGGAAATACAGGAAGCTGTCAGATCTAAGAATAGGCAATATGCAAGTGAGTTGCAGACCGCCATCTATTGTAAAGTCAAAGCTCCCAAGTGCCACCTGGTGGCTGTTTAGGTACATTGCAACTTCTCCTGACAAAAAAAAAATTACACCCCCTGAAAATGGAGCTTGTATTAAGTGGGATTACCCGTCCAAATTAAACCAGTAATCAGCTGTACATTTACTTCCTTCATTTGCAATAGCCTTCCTTCATTTGCAATAGCCCGGCTCAGTTTAGTTTTATTTTCGACTTTAGTTCAGCCAGTTAAAAGGCACAGTAGTATCTGAAGTTGACCCCTGTTCATACCGTAGATTACTTAGTAGAATGGACAGCTACTTTAGAGCGGTCATTCACCGTCAACCTGTGTCCCATCTTACCTGTCATTCAGGTTGAGCTTGACGGCGGGCGTGGCCGGCTCCTTGCCAATGGTGAGCGGTGATGCGGTGCCAAACCTCTGCTGGAGCGAAATGCCAGGCGCCAAGGCGGGAGAGCCTACGGCTGCCACTGCTGCTGCTGCTGCTGCCGGACCCCCTGCGTCCACTGGGGGGGGGCTTGGCACTGGAGGGGGCACTGAAGGAGAACGCAGAGGCAGAGGATCCCGTGGGGGCCAGTTTGGAGGCCGCCGAGAAGGAGAAGACGGCGCCGGAGGAGGAGAAGGCAGGGGCGGCAGTGGAGGCAGTGGAGGTGGACGAGCCCAAGGAGAAGACCGAGGAGGAGGAGGTGATGGACGCAGAGCCGGGCGCAGAACCGAAGCTGAAGCCAGCAGCGGTGGCGGGACCTGGGGCAGTAACAGGGGCAGGGATTGGAGCTGGGGCAGGAGCTGGGCTTGGGGCTGGGGCTGGGGCAGGTAAGGTGGCAGCAGCAGAAGCAGGAGGGGGTGTAGAGCTGCTGACCGGGGCACGGAGGGGAGGGAATGTGCTGGCAGGGGCTTTCTGGGAAGAGGGTGCTACAGAACCAACACCTGCAATAGAAACACAGAAAAGTTGAACAGCAGTTGAGCTGTGTATCTGTTAACAGCTCTTACGTTCTCAGGAAACTGGGGCATGCAGCATAAACACAAAAATTGTGATCCCAAAGATTTGGCTAGCATGTCCACGTTTCTTAGTTCCCTACTGTGGCTTCAGTTGTGACACACATGTACACACACACAATTTGCACCCTAAATGACTTGAGTGCTTGACTCTCCTGGGTTTTTCGACAGCAGAGGTCAGTCAGAAGATCGTGCTGTCGGCAGCCATCATCTCGGCCTGACTAATCCAGCATGACTGATTTGATCACAGAGCAGAGGCAGTTAGTGCTCGCTGTAATGACAGCTGTCATAACGAACTCCTTCTCTCAGACCTCGTCCCCTCTCCTCCTGCTGATGGACAAGCTCACCGGCTTAAAAGGCATCAGAGATGCCAGTTAGGTACGAGACTGGGATCCTGGGTTGACCTTCTTGACAATCTGAATTGTGTGTGTGTGTGTGTGCGTGCGTATTAGGCTGTTCACCTGTAAGGGACCACAGAGACCGTGTGTGTGTGTGCGTGTGTGATCTAGGTACCTGTGATGGGTGGTCTTTCTCCATCCAGGGCTAGGCTGGTTGCCGGGGTGACAAGCTGCTTGGCCCCGGGGTTCATGTTGATCATGGAGAAGGGGCACAGAACCCCGTCTGTAGACAGCATCAGTAATACAGGGGCCGGAGGAAGCTTCTTATCATCCGCTACAAAATACACACACACACACACACGCACACACACACACACACAAACACTTTAAAAAGAATAATAATCGAGAACCACAACACACACACATAAATTCAACATCCCACAAGGCTGAAATATTGTGCTTACACAGTACATGTACCCACACAAAAACACCCCCACACACCCAACGGACCTCTCATACTCTGCATCTCAATAAGCTTATTACAATATGTGCGTTTTCATCCCCCAACACTGCATAAACATACACACAAGAATACCCAAACACAGACACAGACACACACACTACTGGGGATGCGAGGAAAAGTCAGGTTAAGTGCATTAGTATTCTACTGCAGTGCTTCGTCTGTCTGCTCTCTCTCCTCTCTCTCTCTCACTCCCCTCCTCCCTACCTCTCTTATGCGCTACTTGTCTCGTCTCGTCTGGCCCTATCTGGCTCGTTCAGATGAATGGAGACACACGCTGCACTCATTACCGCGTCTCTCCGTGTCTCACCCGAACACCAGCGTCCTCCTCCCGTCCCCCGTCCCACTCCCCCTACCTCCCTCATCTAGTGCCGTCATCATTGGTCTCCGGATGCACATTAGACCCGTTGGAAGGGAACGGGACAGTAGCAGAGTCATTTTTGATCAGTGGTACAAATGCAAGATGTATGTGGCTGCTTCTACACACACACACACACACACACCATGTCTGGGGAGAACAAATCTCACCCAATGTCAGCACTGCAGCACTGACATGCTGTCAGCGCACAACCCAGACTAAACAACAGGATCAATTAAGCGAGGCTGGAACTCTGTGCCGCGCGACTTCTGGGATGCCGAGGACGTGGCGGTGCTGCTGGAGGTGGTGTGGAGCGGAGTGATTTAGTGAGAAACCTCCAGGCCCCCTCTTGCACTGCACTAGTCTGCCTGTCAAACTTAATCCTCTTCCCCCGCTTGCTCTCCTGACCCTCCGACACTGGGAGAGTTCAGACGCTACGCTATGTTGTGTGTTTGTGCGTGTGTGCACACAGACAACAGTATGACAAGTGCGAGAGTGTGTGTGTGTGTGTGTGTGTGTGTGTGTGTGTGTGTGTGTGTGCGCGTGCGTGCGCACGTGAGTCGTTATAATTAAATCATGTAAATAGACAGCACCAGTGGTGTATATATATATGTATAATCCGCCAACAACCACTCTTTGCAGCTCTAGTACCCAACACAGACACAAAACTGGTCTAACACACCATCCATCTGCCTGGAGGATATACTGTAAAGTTGTTGTGAGCGTGCAGAGAACAGGCCGTCTGCACCTTATGGGTACTGTTGCTGGGCAATGTTTCTCCAAAGAACTGTTGTTCTGGAACATTCCTTCTGTTATCAGGCTGAGATGTATTTGTGGAGAACTTTATCATCATCATCATCATTAGAGCAAACTTGACATAACAATCCAATCAGACCACAAGTAACCAGTTTTGTGGTTGCTAAGCAACACGGCTCAAAAAACTGCCCTTATGGCATCACCCACCCAAAGAGTGGCACTTAAAGATACAACAACAGTCTAGTCCAGGTGCTGCGCACACAACTATCGAGAGAGTGCCCAGTGAGAGCTGTTGTTTTCAAACCTCACTCTTGACTACACATTCTACACCACCCTAACACCCGCAAAAATTGGTAATACTCAATTGAATAGTATTCCATACACACCAGACATCAGCAAAATAAATGAAAACAATAGAATAGTAACAACTGTTGAAATGGGCTGCTCCGTTGATCTTTATAAGGACACTTGCTTTAAGACTAAGATGCTAAAATACCAGCCACTATTTCAAATAATCACATCTCTCTGTTTCTTGGTGTCTATTAATTGAGTAATATGTAGTTCAGAACTGTATGTAATATGTAGTTCATGCCCAAGGCTCCAAAATACAAAAACTGTTCTTGTATTTTGGAGCCTTGGGCATGCACATAAAAGTTGGGGATTAGAAATGTGTGGAATTCGTAAACCCGCACAAAGAAACGTGTGAAGAACTGCTCAGTTTCTGCAATAATAGGTAGCTCATCCATTTTGAGACGAAGAGGTCCCATCTACCCGTAATCATCTCGCCAAACCTGCAGCTTGTCTCCATTACTGTTTGGACCTGTGATTCTTTCCCTATGGTGAGATTCAAGTAAACGTATTAACTGTACTGTATGCTGGATACTCACAGATGCGAATTTCATCCTGACTGGTGTAGTCAATGGCAACGCCCAATGGCAATGTGTCATCACTGTTATCAGTGACAGGAAGCTCCGCCCTGCTGGCATCCTCCAACAGCCATAGCTCCCAGTTGGTCTGCAATCAATACATAACCACATTATAACATGCACACACGCATGCGCACACAGCCACACATACACACACACACTCACAAAGACACACGCACATGCATGACTACATTGCATACACACACACACACAAAAATTCATATTCATTTTTAAAATCAAGCACCAACACATATTATGAGCACATCTATTAGCTACGTGACATCTGATCATTCCAAACTGAAATGGACACATCAGCCGCATTTGGCTAGTTGTACACACACACATTTCTGCACTGAAATCTCAGTAGGATGTATGAGGGCAGTGGGCAGTTAAATGATTACAGAATTATCAAAATATACTGGTGGTTTTAGTAATTAGGGTTGCGTGACTAACCACAGGTTGTTGCTTGTCCTCTTGTTTGGCAATGATGCTGACTTCAATGGAGGCTGCAGATGCAGCCAGCACCAGATCCCTAGAAAAGCACAAGATAGATGAACACTGCACAATTAGAGCTCTACTAATGAGGACACACAAACGTCATCAAAGGTCAAAATCTCAAGGGTTTACACAACACACACTCATACATACCAGTCTTCAATGTGACAGAGGAAGTAGTGGTGCTGTCTCTCTGTGCAGGTGCCATACACCAGGTCATTAAAGTTCAGATACTTTTCAGCCCTCTTCTCATCCTTTTTCTGTGAACACACACACACACACACACACACACACACTAAGAATCCCTAAATAGCCACAGGTGAGATGTGAGCACAAGGTAAACACATGTGTCAGATGTGTTTTGGCAAATATAGACAGTGTGCTGGTGATGGTAAATAATGAGACATTGTTATGGGCAGTGCTGTGTGGCGAGTTCTCAGGATCTCGTAAATTCAATGATGAATGTTCTAGAAGGTGACTCACGGGTAGTGAAATGACGACAAGCTCAGGGGGTGTCTCTGGTGAGCCGTCAGCTGCAGCGTACGCCACTGCAAAGTTAAACGTGCTCAGCCACAGCACGTCCAGCACTGCAAATAAATACACACACAGATTTACAATTGTCCTACAATTACAATTTATACTAACTCAGCAACCAAACATAATCGAATGATATAACAAAAACAAGGGCTGAGAGTGCCATAAGAGATCTTTACCTTTGACGGGGTTGTCCAAGCTGTAGAATCCCGGACACGGAATTACCTTTTTCTCCTGTAAGGCCTTTGGGGAAAAATAACAAGTGAAATTTACTAAAAGACTGCAGATCTGAGTACAGATGTTCACCTGTGTGTACTGTATGTGTGTGCGTGTGGTGTGTGTGTGTAAACTCACTGGTGTGTACTGAATGACTGTGGCATCTTGCTTTCCTGCTGCCACCTGCTTGCCTTTAGGGCTCCAGCACACTGTAAAGAAACACACAAGACACTCAATTAAGTATGGACACCAGCCACCCCTGTATCCCAGTAAACAAAATTATCGGATGAGGGTTGTGCAAAGGACTCCACAGCACAACGAAAAAAATCTGCTTCCACAAGTCTATTGATTCCATATATTGGGAATACACCCCAGATCAGCCAAATCTATACATGTGCACCGAAGCGCACACGAATGATACAGTGAATGATACAATGACATATGTGTATGTGTGTATATATATATATATGTGTGTGTGTGTGTGTGTATCAAATTTGCATAATGGCAGCAAACGTCAAAAGGCCAGTAGCCAATCCTTACCGCAGGTGATGCCCACGGTGGCAGGAAGCTGTGCTGACACTTTGACCTCGTTGGTGACCTCCAAAACAATCATGCTGCCGTCTGAGAGACATGCGGCCAGCACAGATGCCTGCACAGGATTCCACTTCAGGTCCTGCACCAACGTGCCAGTGTCACTGCCTGGCCGCAAAGAAGCGAAGGGAGGCTTCTCTTGCCGGGCCTGGGGGACAAATGACAGTAAATGACGAATGTTTTTCCTTTTACATTGTGTTCTTGTGTCAGTGTAGTGTTTAGGTATGGCACAAGTCGATTCTCAAACCAGTACAATGATTAAAAGGTCTTTGTCTTGCCAGCCATTTGTTCTGGTAGCTTGTGAACTTCTTACATTACAAATTAATGTCTGCAGACAAAATGCTTATTTAAAAACTTTACTGATAAAGCCTAATACAATTGGGAAATCCCACCACTGTATCCAAAACTATGAGTGAGATTCTAGTTTACAGTGTAAATAATGTTGCTAACTACAGAGAGTACTGTAGGGAGAAGCCAAAAGAAAGCAACCAATCATTTCGAAGAATAGTTGGGAAAATCTGAAATGTCTGCACAATCTGTTGCAGATAGGTTGCATGTTGGAGGTTGCGTGTCTGCATTTTGACGGAGCTGGACTACCATAAATTACATCTAAACATCTAAACATGTTACCTTGTTGAGGAAGGTGCGGACATCATAGAAAGACATGGAGAGCCCTGCCTCCTCGGACATTCCGCACACGGATAAGGTGAGCTCGTCACAGCTCAGTGCCAGATGATGCAGGGGCAATTCCACAGGAACATCCAGAGACTTCACCCCCTCCACTTAAGTGAGATTGAGCAGGAGAAAAGGGGGAAAGGTGTGACAAAGAGAGGATGAAGGAAAAGTAGATTTAAATGCTCAAATTTATATAAGACAAATAACGATCATTGAGAGTGTGGTAATCCATATGCATTTAACAAATTATTTCAAAAGGCAACATTCAATTTTGATAAGGTAGACAGGCAATTAAACAGTGTTAGGTTACTGTATTTTTTTCTCTCATTTGGAAGATTACCTGCAATGTGATAGCCAGACAAAGCATGAGTTTGAACTATAGCGTTAGTTGAAGTGAGTACCGCCATAACATAACATAACTTACCAATTTCATTTGGGTTGCCCCCGTCTTTTACCGCTGCAATTATATCCTTTGTAAAGAAGACTTTCAGTGTTCTTTCGAGCCCAACAAACGTCAATCCATACTTGTTTGAGACTGCCAACAAACTGGATCTGTCTTTTGGTAAATCTTCTGGTGAGTCAAAGACGCGAATTTTCTTCATCTGACGAAACTGGAAATCCTGCACAGGAGAATGAAGCAAAAACATGTCTATAACGTAACTTGCGGCACACAGCACAGGCGCTATAGGAAACCGTCAGTGCGAACATTGGTTTAACTAAATTAGCAAGCTTTAATACCATATGTTGAACCATCAACACAACAGCTTAACAACAAAAACAACAAATGGCTGTACGAGTGCACTTGAGTAATGTGTTCCATGAACACATCTGACAAGACTCGTGAAAAGCGAAAGTTAAGCGCCGTAGGACTGTCCAACATGACACAGATGAACAACCGGCTAACAAAACATTCAGAGCACGTGGATTCTGAAACTCCATAACCAATTCAAAAACAGGTGTACTACCCACTTCGCACAACGGAGGTAAGTGGATAGATTACAGTTTAGCTAACGTTATCGATGCAGCCCCACAAATACAATCTATGCCGTCTGCGACAGTCAGATCACTGTAAATAAAGCTGTAGCCACCTAGCTAACAAATACTAACGTTAGCTGATTGTTAGCTACCTGTTTATGCAATAAACTCCACATCAATCAAATATAAATCTTTGAACTACGTAGCCAATACATATTGTACTCATCGTTTGCAAATGAGAGTCAATGCACATGTCTAGAATGATAACATACATTTATCTGGAATTACAACTACTTGGGTAAGCTAATCTGTCATGACAGTGAAAATACACACTCACCTTCATTTCCCTCTCGGGGAAAGAGTCAAGGTCGTCACCCATTTCAATTTACAGGAACAGTTGGCACCTTGGTGCCAAAAATTCACAGATGAAGACAAAATCCAGCTACTTTGTAATAAAGGTTTTGAGAAAAGTACTTGTGGTAGGGCTATCTGTCATGCACCCACACCGCGCTCCTGTTTCGGAAATGACGCAGATAGACAAGACTCGAGCAATCACTCGCAGAGTGTATTACCTCATACTGAAGAAAAGATCAGGTTTTGAATGCAGGCCTACAGTATAACAATAACAATATTATTAACAATAACAATAATAATAATAATAATAATAATAATAATAATGTGTGATTTATATGTGGTTTATTCCAACATTTCAATTACTTTAAGATTTATTTCATTGTAGGCCTATCACGGCTCCTAAAATAAAGGCAGTTTATTTATAGGCTACACACACACACACACACACACACACAAAGAGTGAGAACAAAAACATGAAATGGTGAAGTAAGGAGTTTTATTAGAAAGCAGACATTTCAGTACTGCATCTGAAAAGAAATCAGTTATTCAATAAACTACACAATGTCAATCCAAACTGAATTTGGTGGAAGAGGGAAAACATGAACAGTTAAATGAAGTCATTTATTTTGTAACATTAAAATTGGCATTTTGCATTAGGCTTAAATTTTTGTTGCTGAAGTCAAAAGGCGCATATAGAACATTTACATATACATAATTATATAATTAGGAAGGTGCAGCGCTCCATTAGTTTTGCTGTGTTTTTTTGTTTTGTTTTTAAATCATTATTTTCGCAGAGAAACACTCACTTCCAAGTTTGCATGGTTACAGCCCTTTAGGGCGAAGCATGGCTCAGTCCTCAAGGTTCAACAATTTTTTTTTTTTTTTTTTAAGTCTGACTCCAATCGATCAGCTTCTCACATCATGCCCTTCAACAACCACAACCCTCCTCAGACTAAACACTGAAAGAGTGGTTTGCAGTCAGTTGCCCTGGGAACCTCGAGGACTGAAGTTGGCACGACAACATCAAGCCACCTGTCTGGACTAGCACACATAAAACCAGAGACGGTTCTAAAAGATCTTTGATAAAACTAAGCAAAGCTAGAAGGCAGAATTCATAGGAGCTTTAATAGGCATCCGTGCCACACCATCAGCCTTTCCTTGTGATTGTCGGCGCTCTGAACACATGGCTTTGAAAGTTTGCTCTCCACCACCCCAAGTTCCACACATATACAAAAATTCTTAAGGTTATATTTATCATTCCTCTTTTTTATTTTAAAGTGCTGGCATTATTTCCTAGAACAAAGACACTCAACATTTAGTGCAGTTCTCTGAATGCAGTTTGACTTCAGAATATCACCATTAGAGGCTCAAATTTTACACAATTCCAAATAATTGAGATAGAAATGAATAATTTTTGTGCTCTGGGTCATTGCACTGATGACACCAAATAATTCTTTTCAAGTGAGAATTTTGGTCTTGATTCTTATAGGCCTACATATTTAGCCATGAAACAACACAAAAATGAATGACCCAAACAGTCCTTAAAATAACATCCCTCTATATACACTAGAGGAACCGGGGAAGTTTTGTCAACCAAAGCCACTACACCCAGACAGTGTGCATGACCTCAAAGACCTTGAGCCAGGTGAAACAACTAAACACAGCCTAGACACTAAACACAGCCTCCAGCCGCCATAGCTCTGTTCACTTTGACAGAGGTTTGGTATTGCGTCAACAGTGAAAGCAATTTGGTAAGGATGTGTGTAAATTACCAGCGTACTGCATACATGCACAGTTACATACATTACTACTGGAGGTGACAGAGGCTAAACCAGGCCCTTGTGTGCCTCCTCTCAAACCTGTTAGCAGGTTTCTGTCAAGAGCTAACTGCTAACCTTGACATTGTGCAAAAGCGATTACATTAGCAAGTAGTGCTGATCTTTAGAGACCAAAGGTCTATGCTTTTTTCTGTTTTTTTTT
>JAGFZM010000183.1:239528-253750 GCA_017657215.1 Limnothrissa miodon | reverse complement strand
GGGGGGGGGTGGCAAGTCCACCTTGCGGTTTCTGCCGAGAAAATGCAGTCTAGTTATTTTTGCACTATCAACGATACTCAAAGTAGCTCCACCTTTCATAGGTAGAACTCCGAGGGCCTAGATATTTAAAGCAGCACCAAAGACTTTTTAAAACCTTAAAACCATGTTTTCAAAATCACTTTGGTGGTCCACCAACTTGGTACCGGTACAACACCAACCGGTACTTGCTGCATTTGCTCTTCAGCCCTCTATCGGCTTTCATAGCACTAAACAAGTTTGCCCAATCGGGTAGCGATCTATAGTTCAAGTAGAACTACAACTGACTTGCTTTATGGTAAGCTTCTGCTGCAATCTGTTACTCCTTATGCTTTAAAACCTTATGATGTATGAAAGTGCAGACTCTTAACGTATACTGATTTTTATGTTATAAACTCCAAAATGGAAATACACTCCTGATGCCATCACCATGACCGTCCTAAACTTTTGCTGATCATTACATGATGAACACCCCTTTTAAAGCTATATCATACCGATGGAAGACAATTCCAGTCTTGGTATTATATTGCGTTAGAAAAAAGATTCTAGAGCAGAACACGGATTTCAGTGACTACTGTAGCTTTTGTCAAGGTATGCAAACATATTGACAGTGTCTACAGGTACTGTATGCCTGAACACAACAATTGAAATGAAAACTCCTAAAAGCCCAGTCTATCATGCTATTTTTTTTAGCTGAAAACCCTGTTATCCATTTACCAAAGGATTAAAACATACATCTCGCCCACTCTTCAGACAGCTATGGAACCATGAGGCTTGGTAATATTTTTACCAAGGTAACCAAGAGGATTTTAAAAAACAGATTAACAGATGACCTAAAATGTTTAATTTAAATAGTTAAATCTTATTTAATACAAAGAGCTTGTGTACAAACAGTATATAATCACAGTTTTGACAGTATTGAGGCGGCTGCTTAATATCAGTCAACTGTAACTTTTAACTTTAATTAAGAGAGTTATTTGCTGAATTTGTACATATTCTTTGTTTATGCCTGAGGGGATACTCATTGTTACAAATAATTACCCTTGAAAATACGGTTTGGGGCATTAAAAGGGTTTGGTGGTGATGCAAGAACTGTTTGATTAAATATTCATCTTGATTACAATATAATTGGGGATGCTGTGTCCTTAATGTCTCGGAATAGTGTTTAATTCATGAGTATGCTAACTGAGAGATAAAATATTTACTAGAACAATAGTTTATGACACATTTGAGGTTATGGCTGGTGTCGCTCATACAATATTAAATCACCCAAAAGTATGTACCCCAGACAACACACAGCATGGTTGACTGCATTCAACTAGGTTCATAGCGATTATTTGGAAAACTGCTAGCTATTTCTGCTCTCATTTTTCTTTTCTTGTCCTCTATGCTACCACTGAGAAGACTCCAATGACATACTTGTTTATTCACCAGCCATCTCAACACCTGAAATCGGAGAAAAAAGACCTTGTGTTCATGCTTAAATCAGAGTGCTACATTTGCAAAGCAGACTGTCTTGCATACAAAAGCCCCTCAAGGTGAACTTGTTTAACGTGGTTCTGAGTGATGACAGCAGCAGCGCCAGGCCCATTATTTACGGAGAGAAATGTATATTCTCAATGATGACATTGAGAAGATAACCTGAAATCCCTTGCACAACCTCATCGAAATATTTCATCCAAATGATGCCCCCACCCCCTCCACACACACACACACACACACACACACACACGCAAACACACACCTCGCTGGCTGTTAGATGTAGGCCGCATTAAACTGCATTGAATCTCTCTATTATAATAGAGAAACAGATCACAAGATTTCATTACAGTTACTCAGAGGCAGATTGCCTGCAAGATGTTCCCTCATTTTCCTCGTTTGTTTTTCCCATAGCAGGGGAGGTCTGGCCTGTTTGCTATCAGAGGTGTAATGGGGGGAGCTTACTGTCGTTGCCCCCTCAGCCATGTAATCCGCATTTGGAATAGATGTCCTCTTTAGTAGATATCAGTGATTGCCTGGAGAGGTCAAACGTAATGCATTCAGATGCGCCTACTAGAATAAAAGTCTGATGGCTTTTGCCTCACCTGCTGAACTCTCCGGAGGAAAGTTATGAAATATAATGGGAGAAACTCCCCATAATTAAACTATGAGAGGATCTTAAGTACATACATTTTTCTCCTGCAGCGGTAAATGTTCACATGAGCACAGTGAAGGAGATTATCAAAGAAAAGAACCGATCAGCGCTAGGCGAAGAGTCTATTCCCTAGAAAATGAAGGTTTGAAATAAAGGGGGAAGAGAAAGACCACTTGCTAATTCCCCCCCTCTATTCTTTTGCATTAGCACTTTGCCTTAACCGAATTTGAATGTGCCTGATGGTGCGGACACGTTGGTGGTAATTGATCATCTCCTTGGCCCCTTGAACAATCCCTTCTTCAGGCTGATGAGAAGATGGGAAAGGTGGCACGACCACGATCGGAGAAACTGCTGATAAGAGAATTTTAACGCTCATTTCCACTGTCAATCCGATTGTGCTCAAATTGCTGTTCGGGGATAAAAAAAAGAAAGATAGACACCCAGCAGGGCCTCGGTGGTGACAAAAGGGACAGGCGAACCCTCATCTGTTGGGGGCACAAAAGAGGTCTGTACGGGAGGAGAGCGATGTTTCCCCCGTTCATCAGCAATTTCCATGTGTACAACGGCAGAGGATTTTCACGGCTTAGAACCTTACAGCACATTACGAGGCTTCTGTTGGAAAGTGGGCTAAACAGTTCAAATGCTTCAGTGTGTCCTTACCTAATGGAGGGTGAATGAGAGTGCAGTGTAGAGCATTAATAAAACATTTTTTTTATGTCGAGCGCCTTTGGAGTGGAAACAAGAGGCTGACTGCATAAAATGAAACGGCCTGGTTGCCATGGATGCCTTAACCAGTTGCAGAATCCATACTTGACTGACACTGATTCACACATAAACGTCAGTGTAAAAATAGGCTAGAAAAGCCAGCTGAAAACACAACTGATTAGGTGGGGGAATAACGACTTATTCTGTAGCTACTAGTTTATATGAATATTATGTGATAGCCTTTGGATAGTTTAGCAACTGCTGATTTGCCAGTCTTGTTTCTAGGGTTCATTTATCATTTTGTTTACGCAGGGCTCTTTGAATTTTATTCTTTGTTAATTTTGTTGTGTCCTTATTTCTTTTACTTTTTCCAAAATGGGAGAGCCAAGGACATATGCTCATCAAGTAGTAAACTGGAAGAATGAGAAGTCTGAAAGAGACTTTAGTCTCCCTCCCTGCCATTGTCTTTTCAGAATTAGCCAAGCAAAAAAAATAAGAGAAAGCATCCACATCCACATAACTGGCCCAAGTGTGTTTGCAGAAAGGTTAGCATCACTGTCTGTACCACATAGGTATAGGTATGAGGGTAACACTTTATTTGAAGGGGTCTACATACAGTAAGGGTGACATAAGTATGTTATAAACATGACATGACGCATATCATGACCATTAATGACCCTTTATTCATGTTCATGACTGCTGTCATTAAGTGTCATTCGGTTTTTGTAAAGTCTTCATCCCAGTCTGCATTTCAAAAACTGAATGACACTTAATGACAACAGTCTTTAACATGAAAGAAGTGTTATTAATGTTTATGATGTGCTCCATGTCATGTTTGTGACAGGACTGTTTGTTCTTGTTGACGTTCGAAGTATTGTCAAACAAAACGGACGATAGCTCCAGAGAGGGTTCAAGCGTTATAAGTTAGCTTACTCCTCCCCCTCCCTCCCATGCCCCCCGAAAGACTCATGAACCTTGTCGTTTATTGGCTGGAACACTGTTATGTTTTGTTTTCGTTTGTTATGCTAGGTTTGCCCACTGTGTTATGTTGCCGTTTGTGGAGCCTGGGCTGTCTACAGAGACCGCGTTTTTTTTACAGTGTGTTCAGGGGACAGGCAGCTAGCAGATTGTGAGGAGATGTTTGCAGTATGTAACAACACATGTTTTAGTCCTAAAAACGTGTCACATCGCTTAGAGCACCTTTAAGTAACATAACAAATATAGTCTATGATGGTATATGGGAAGTTTGAGCCACATGTATGTCTGTCTGCCCATATGAACAGTGGAGAAGAAAAGGTATCTACCTTGAGAAGCCAAAAGAACAGACAGGCTCATTAGGCGTATTGATTGCAAGCTTGCATTCATGGCAATAGCCTCCGTGCCCCACTCCCCTTATTGCCTAGACGAGACTCTATTCTACCAATTGAAAGGCTGAGGACTGGGCAGTGAATACGTCGTGTGTAGAGACTGTGTAGAGCTGCTCCTGTGGGGTAGGCTATAGTGGTAACGCCTGTGCAGCGCACAGCAGATGAAATACTAATATACAGGCAATTTTAAATGACAAGCAGCCAGTAAGCAACAGTAAGCAAGCAAGAGGTGCTCAGAGCGAAGAGAAAAAAGCTCTCTGCTGGACCAGATTTTAAAGTTATTCTTGACTTCTGTGCGCTGAGAGCCTATTAGCGGTTGAAATGTACAAGTGAGAAAAGAGAAGGAGATGCAGTGGTGTTGATGGAGTGGAGCACCTGTGCTATGTGTGTGTGTGTGTGTGTGTGTGTGTGTGTGTATGAGTGTGATTGTGAGTCTTCATACCTTTCCAGACAGCTGCGTACATGTAGGTTGTCAGTGTCAGCGGGGTGATTAGTAACAGGCCACGCTAGGGGTGGGCAATATAGACGATATATACCGTATGCAATATGAATTTGGCCAATGATAGAGATTTTGGGTCATATCGGCATACCGTGATAGGCTCATTGCGTTTCCACAACCATGTGAAAAAATGTTGACCTGTAGCTTCACCTTATTGATAGCACCTTTTCATTCTTACAACGAAGTGTGTAAGAACCTATAAATTGAACAGCTACTGCCTGACACAAATGCAGCTCACCAGTTTACTTCTGTGTGAATTTGAGAGTTCAATATAACAAACAATGACTAAACAACTGTTGTACATATTGACTTTATGCTATGGTAACCATTAAGAAACTGTTATGCTGTAAGTTACATACCAAAGTATACTGTGATATATATCATCTACCGTCTATGGTTCAAAATATATCGCAATATAAATTTTAGACTATATCGCCCACCCCTAGGCCACGCTGTCATCTTGTGTGTGTCTGTGTGTGTGTGTGTATGTGTGTGTGTGTGTGTGTGCGTGTGTATGTGAATGGTTAACAGCGGGATCTAATATGGATTGATGTAAACTGGCCATGACACTACAAGACACCTCGCTGACAATGCGATGAAATCTATGACACGTGCTAACCGCCACCATCGATTGGGTCCTTGGCCAGAAATCACTACCATTAGAGTGCATTTTGCTCTCTCTGACATCACCAGCTAATCAGCTGCACTCAATTTACTAAATAACACTGAATACCCCGGTGAAATTATGTGCATCGGAGCAAAAGGCACAGAGACAGATATTAAGCTATTAGCCTGTTAGCTAATTTGGGACATTAGCCATCGAAAACACCTCATCACAAGATTTTCCTCATCACTTTGGGTAATGGTCTAAAAAACAATATGATCGTTAGCAAAGCAACTTTCACACAGTGTGAGTGAAACTGTCTAGTTTTTTTTTTAAGTGGGATGATCCAGAGTGTGATTATCATAAAATACTTCAGTTCTACTTCTGCTCACAAATCAATTCAAGCTCCCATTGTAAGCCTATGGAATGGACCGACAAATGAATTCCTAAATTTGTAAATAATGAAGTTACGTAAAGTATCGTTTTTTTTATTGTTTTATGGAACAAAGCTGAAGAGATTTTCTTCCCCTTGAAGAGAACAGAAATGCAGAACGGCGTAGGACTGGGGGTGGGTGGGACATGTATGTGTTTCTGGTGAGGGTTAGTTAGCATAGGGTTTGATTTTGTTGGATAAAAACAAGCCTTGTATATTCCCCAAGAAAGAGGACATTGGCAGGAGAAGAGTAGGGGTGGTGTGAGTGTGTGTGTGTGTGTGCGTGCGTGTGTGTGTGTGTGTGTGTGTGTGTGCGTTTGTGTTTGGGGCTGGTGGGTGGGGTGGGGTGGGGGCGGTGGCGATGGTACGGAAAAGAGGCCCACTTATTAAGATCACAGATAAGACATCCCGCTCCCCTGAGGACTCCTCACAAATTCAGAGTGGCATCGCCCTGTTTTCCTAATCAGCCATCTGCAAGCCACTGTGCTGACGCCGACTGCAACCCCCTCTCCAATGGCACAGACACACAGAGAGAGTCACACACACCAGAGTTTTGCCAAACCCCCCACCAGGCCTTGCACATCAGCCGCTGCGCTGGCCAGCTGTATTTCTGGTATCAAGGTATGAAGTTACTCTCGGCCACGGCCGTCTGACTGTTCTGATTTGCCGAACTTTTGCCAGCCGCTGTCGGACTCACTCGTGTGCCCGGGGTTTTTGTGGAGGGGGTGTGTGTGTTCTTTTATGTGTAAGCTAATTGCATTGATGTCTCCTCCTATCGTTTCTTCTGACCACAATCGTTGGGGAAATCGGGCTTTTTAATTTAGCTCTTGCCATAGTCCATCACCCTCAGGGAAATGATGCTACTCTCCTCATTCCCTCCTCTCTCCATGTTGATGGCATGGAATAAAGTTGACAGATGGTTATTGGCATCTTGCTTATTTCCTAAAGGGGCTCGAGTTTGAATGGTTCACAGTCGGTTCATGATATTAAATTCAAATACAAGAGGGTGCAGCTTTCTGCAGGAAGCAGAGAGAAGTGAACGCCATCGTTTACGACAATAAAAAGATTAGAATGACAATTTCTAGATTAGTTTAGAAATTGTAAAAAAAGGGCAAAAGTATTGTGTGCAAGACAATACGATTCATTGAGATCATGTCAACAGTGCATATCTCTAAAGCAAACAAATGCTGAATAAGATGAAGTGTATGTTGCTTTCCTTGGCTTAGCTTGTGACTAACATGCTTTGTCTGTAAAGTTGCATGTGAACTCTTGCTTTCTATTCTGAAAGAGTATGATCCACTATCACTTAACGATTCAAAGACACACCACTCCATTTTCACAATGGAAGCCTGTGAAAAAGCAATCAGAGTGCCCAAAAAAAGTCAACGTCTATGCCTTAAGCATACCCAAGTTGCCAGAGGCCTTAAAAGAGCCGGGGAGGTTAGTGCAGGATCGCATGAGGCTCAGGTGCCTGGCTGACTCGCATGTGCTGTCGTCTAAGGGCAACACATGCAGCATATGCATGCCGTCTGCGCCGTGACCCATGCACCTTAAGCCTGACAGTCTCCAACTCCCCTCTGCACTAAGTCTTTTTTTTCTTCCTTTTTGTTGTTCTCTCTCTCTCTCTGTCGTTTCATTTGAAGGCTCTGCTGGAGGGGCGATATAGGAGCAGGTGGCATCCTTAATGATGTTTGCTTGCGGCTCACGCTCTCTCCGCCCCTGCCACTGCCGCACTCTGCCAAACGTGACGCCGCGCCGTGACAGCCCACGGTTCCGTGGGCTCTCAGTTGCACACTTGCAGACCCACACACCCGTGGACGCCGCGCGGCAGAACAAAGCCTGTCTGCCCAAGACTCTCCAGACTCATTACGTAAACGTGGAATGCGCCGCCATTTTAGTAGTTTTAATGTGCGAGTCATTAAATGTGGCGCCATTGTTTGGGCTTGGAAAACGAGGAGCCTGTGGGCTCTGTGTGAGAGTAAGAAGGCAGGGAAGAGCGATGCTTTTTCTTCACCAGTGTGAGCAGACAATGTTACCCCACCAAGGTGACTGCACCTCACTGCCCCTTGTGTGTGTGTGTGTGTTTGTATGTGCGTGTGTTTGTGTGTGTGTGTGTGTGAGTATGTGCGTGTGTTTGTGTGTGTGTGTGTGTGTGTGTGTGTGTGTGTGTCTGTGTGAGTATGTGCGTGTGTTTGTGTGTGTGTGTCTGTGTGAGTATGTGTGTGTGTGAGTGTGTGTGTGTGTGTGTGTGTGTGCGTGTATGTGTGAATATGTGTGTATGTGTGTATGTGGGGGCTGGAATAAGAGCCTTGTTTGGCTCTTGAGGGAGAACGGCATGTCACAGGTGATCAGCTGTCTTTTTCGGACAGATTGGCTTGAGCAGAAAATCTTTAAATCGCTCACGCATACAGGAGATGAAAGGACCACTTGAAGCCACCTTGGAGCCGATTTTTTATGCATGCTAACACTACAGAGGGTCAGAGATCCCTCTAATTAAAGGTCTGACATTGGGCTGCAGGCACTGAGACGTACATTCATCGGGAGCTTTGACCTTGGTCCTTTAACACTTTCCACAAACCACATATTGTTTATCGCTGTAATATCTTCTAGTAGATTGTTGTAGTTTGACACAAGCTGTGTTTGCCAAGATAAAATAATATTAGGGAGGATGTGTAGAAAGGATGGTACTCATATGATGTGAAAGAGATGTATAAAACATAATAAAAATAGATTTTTAAAGGAGAAATCTTTTCTCGAGCCTGTCAATGACACCAGTGATGAAAATCCCATCAATAGTCAATTAATCAGAGATATCCAGCTGGCCAAGTTCAACAACCAAATGTCCTTAATGTTAAGAGAGCTCCGACAGAATACAGGTACAAACTATTTCTTTCAGCTGCACTTGTCAGACTGATGGTTCATAGATGAGCACTTCTGGCCATAAAAAGAGTTTATAAAAAATATTTTATTCAATCTGCTCTATACATGGTAAAAAGGAAGAGAGAAGAAGAAGAGAAGAAATTTCTGTAACTAGAGACAGCTTGTAATATTTCTTCAGGCAAAATTAAGAGAAAGAACCGTGACAAAAACAATGCTCAAATGATCTTAAAAAGAGAATCACTATTGTGTCTCTTGAGCAACTGCAGGTATACAAAATGGTGACTTGCATTGTGCCTTGTGGCATGATGAAACATATTGCACAGGATTCACAGGATTCACACAGGATTCAAATGTTCAAATGTAATGTGAACAGTAAGTTACTGTACAGCTCGTGGCAAAATAGGCTGCTGTGGACTGAGCACGTTGTCCATACAAGCCAAACCATAACTACCGTTTTGCACATGTAGATGTCAGAATGTAATATACTGTAGCCAAGATGCACTTGCAATTAGGTTGGCAACAAAGAATAGATATTGCATAAATTCAGCAGTGAGAGCTATCATTGACACGCCATAATTGCTCACCTTCTCTGTCACGGTTCTTAAAATGTGAGAGATAAGAGATAGATTAGCTCCTAATGATGGTCTTGAAATCGTCTAAATTATGTATTTCCAAACATGAATGATAAGCACATTGGTTTGATGATGGAAAGAATATTTTTTGATTAGGATATTGAATATTTCAATATTGAACATTTATGAGCATTTTTTTCGTTCTGAGGTCAGAATTTACATTTGGAATTTTTTTTACATTTCTAGCCCTTAAAGCTTTGTATTATTTTTTGCACAATATACATACACACTTACCCACACACACACATTTAGACAAAAGATCATCTGTGGAACACCGTAGTTCCTTCCTTCCGTCTTATCTCTCTGCACTCTTTCTCTCTCTCTCTGTCTCTCTGCATAAACTGGAGCCTCCACCTCCACGCTAACACAAAAAAAAGCCGGCTGAGAACATCCGGACCAAGGAACACACAAAGGACTCTTTCCCCGTTGAAAACTGCACATTTCACAGCAGCTTTTATAATGCATGCCATGTGTAGGCTCGCAGGGTGTTAATCCCTACACCGCAAACGCACTGACATCTGATCTTCCAGGGGCTGTGGAATTGGCGTCTGGTATCTGATCGAATGCTTTAGAGCACATAATGCTCTCACCACACACTCCTGGTCCCCTGGGAAGTTTGGCAGATCCAATCGGGTCGATGGGCTCATTTTTACTGGCAGCCGTTACGACAATGGTATACAGATCCGTGGTCGTTATAGTCTTTGTTAAAAAGGCTATGCTCTCATCTGTTTTTCTTAGCTAAGCTGTAGGTATAGATTGGCCCTCACTGCATTATGTTCAGTTTTGTTTGCCATACTCCTATTTTTGTAACATAAAAGAGTGTTAAAAGACACAGTGCTTTAAAGACACCCCCTCATCCACTTTTTTTTTTTTTTTTTTTTTTTTAAGGAAAAAAAAGCTAAAATGCTTCTTAAAAATCACATTTTGCAGGGTTAAGATGTGCAACTTAATTCAATTATTTGTTTAAGGCTGGAAAGTGTTTTTTGTATTACAATTCATAATCCAGGAAATTTTTGAGGAAAGCCAAGAAAAAACTTCACAAATGATCTCCTCTTTGGCCTGGCGTTTGACTGTTTGTCATTCAGACCTGCCTCGTCTGTGTGAGAACTAAATCACAGATCCGAGAAGCAATAAACTTCACGGCAGGGATGTTTTAAACAGAAGAGAAATGGCCCCTTCGTAATTATGAGCGAAGGTGAATTGTGGTGGTGTCGGGATGCGCTCTTCCGCTCATGTAAGAAGCAGGAGTTATGGGTCAGGGTGAAATGAGCGATGGTTAACAGGCCTGAGAGGATAGGACGCGATATTTTCAGAAGGCCTCCTCTACTCTCCTCCTTCTGCTCATCCTACTCCCTCCAATTCGATCATAAGCCATGTTCACATTTCTTTTGGCCTTCTTTAAATACAGCCACTCTCAGCTGCGGGCTCAAAAGCAAAGAGCGCAGAGGTCATTGAGTACTTACTGCTCGATGGCAATGTCTTTTGTTAACTTACTGCACGGAGCTTGGTGAAAACGACTTAGGCCGTGCCGCTAACTCAACTTGACGGATCGAGCCGAGACGCACGGCCCCCTTCTCAGTGAAGAGAGAGCGAGAGAAAGAGAAGAGGGTGGGGGGTGGCTCGGTCCATTTTCTTTGATGGAAGAGGGTGAACCACCTTCTCCCATCATAGGGTGAATGGAGGGCAATGGGGAGAGATGGTGCGGCGAGTGAGGTGAAATGTTGCAATGTTTTCAGCACGGACAGCCTCCAGGGGAGAACTAGCAAGAGATTACAGAGTGTTATTAGAAAGCAATGAGCTGTACCCCATCCTATAATCCCCCTCTTTTTCTGTCTGCTGCGAAATGGCATCAATGTCATTACATGCCGGGCTGTATTGTGTTCAGCTGGTGGCGGTGGTGATGTTGCTAGAGCTTTGGGGATGGAAAGCCTCCTCTACTCTGATTAATGTTTTGTTTGTGTCGTGTCTGGGTAATGCTCACCTGTATCGCGATCGGCGGTTCTTTAAGACATGACTCTGAACCATTGATCATTAAGCCTGAGCCAGAGCGTGGTCGCTGAGGCTTGGAATTGGTGGGTGAACTTTAGCAGCCTCTCCAAACTTGTAATTCACTTCACCTTTTTTTGTGGCAAGGCACTTCGTTCGCTGTAGCAATTTTCAGAGGGGGCCTATTTTTCCCACTCTCGCATCTATACCATATGATAATGAAAGCATTTGGCATGAAGAAAAAAATGTCAGGAAGAAACATAAAGCTGTTAGAAGCAGAATTAAGGCTTTCTAGAGAAGGAATTCAGGTGGGAAAATGTGAGGCTTCATTTTTTAACAACTGTGATATCGGGGGAGATGAAATGTTAAGTTACAGAAAAATGTTAAGTTTTTTTGCACTAGCAAATTTAGCCTGCCATTTGAAAAACAATTTGTTGCCAATCAGATTTCAGAAATCCATTTCAATTTTTGCAGAATGTGTGTGCTCTGAACAATCTGATAAAGTGGCAGAAATAAAATATAATTTTTCATTCATCTGCATTTTACTCATACAATTATCCTACTACCCTTCAAGTCAGATTCAGGCAGCTCTAAAATGGGTTGCACTCCACAATGTCTGTTTAAGTGCACTCAATACAGTTCTGTTTAGATTGGTAGTTTATTAAGGCTTTTATTGAGGCTGAATGCTGAATATGGCAACATGGTGTCCACTTGGGATTTTTTTGCACTTGTAACATAAGTACAGCTCGCCATTGTGCTTAACAATCTGGGTAACTGTGCCATTATATCCTCCAGATTTATTTATTAATGAAAACAATGATCCCTTCCGTGCTGCAATGTTATAAAGCAACTTTCAGGTTAAGAAATGAATGGATTGCTTATAGTTGAAGCTCAGTGGCCGTGTTAATGGTCTTTGCTTCTAGAGAGTCATATTTTGCGAAGCTTACAAAGCATTTTTATTCAGAGAAATGAATATGCAGTACCATGGCCACATCAAGAATATAAAGTGCTCAGCTAATCCTCAGCCTTTGATATCATTTTTCTTCAATTGCACCATGTTGCAGGTAGCCTACACAATGTTTCAGAGAAAATGCAAGTTTATATCACTCACATGAGCGCCTAGCACTGGGATGCACAGTGAATTTAATCAAAATGGTAATTTCAATTAATTTTCTGCTTGCGTTCAGGTGGTTTGCCCGCGACGTGGGGCGTTGAGGGAAAAGAGGTTACAATGCCAATTGGGATCACTCCAACAGGTCAATTATCTCAACACTTCATTTGTTTGTCAATCAAGCCGAGCCCAGAATGTTTGTTTGCTGTGAGACTTCAGGTCTAGCCTTCATATCTGACTTTCCAGAGACCCTAATAAAATGCAGTCTGTGATGCTGAAAATGAGAGGGTAAGGAATGCTCCTGTCCCTCTCACACTGTTATCATTCAGTCCTTACTGTATCAGAAAAGTAATTTCTCGGGTTGCTCTAACCGCACTGTTATCTTGTTATATCTTGGCTGTATAAGTCGGCTCCCTGGCTGTTTAACTTTGAAAAGGTTTCTTTGCTTTTGCGTCAATTCTCTCTTTCAGATATATGGGTCACGTAGGGGGAGCGAAGAACAGACCGTCTCGAGGCCAGCCATAGCCTCGGTCTCAACAGCTGTGCTGCCATCCTCCGTCGTCAGTCACAGCGCTTGCTATTCATTGCTAGCCGATTCCAGCTGTACAGATCTGAAGTGCTGCAAAAAATTTCCATTAACGACAACAACAACAAAAAAAAGCACGGAGACTACCCCGCGATCATCACTCTCCGCTCATCCATAATAACGTGCAAATCAGGCGACATCACTGTAATTATGAGAGATGGAGTTTTAGGATTGCACCGAGCATAATTTGCTCTAATTGTGGGTGTCGTAAATGTATGTTTTATTGCCTTTATAAAGTATTCATGTTGCATGCCTGATGGGCTTCCAATGTTTCGGGGTTACTGTGGCTTTCTGCCGAGTGAGTGATCTGAGCAATAAACCTCGCAAAAGGGCAAATGGGAAATCATTTGAGGTACCAAATAGCCGAGTAGAGACGCTTCAATATTTTAACAGAGCTCGACTGTGATCATACACAGCTTCGGGCCCTTCTTGTCTTATTGCGGGAGCCTTCTCCCATATTTATCCCCGACAAATAGTTTCACATAGCACAAGAAGAGTTTTTGTGTTGTACTATTTAGAAATTGTTCCCTAACACATGGGGAAATATGTTTTTGATCTTACACAGACATTTTATACACGCCGTTATTCTTGATATCTTCTATATTAGTTGTTTGTATATTTATTATTTTATCTCTCCGGTTGTTGCCAGCCTTGCGTTGTTTGCACCTCTCCATCTGTGTGTTCAGAGACTTATTTCACACATTCGAGTGTTGGTGGGCGGGGGCAGGTGGTGCAGTGCGAAAGGTGGGTGACTCCCTGTCTCGAGGGAGTCAAGGGAAGGAGAACGAGCGAATTAAATGACAGAGGGCAAGCTCCGTGTGCCCGCACTGGGGTCAAACAGATCACACACACACACACACACACACACACACACACACACACACACACACTCCCCATACCCTATCTCTGGCACCTAAGCTAAAATGGAAATTGCAACTCGTTTTCTTTTTTCTGTTCTCACTTATGTGAATGTGTGTGTGTGTGTGTGTGTATGTGTGTGTGTAGGAAGATGTGTGTGTGTGAATGTTTGAATATTTTAGTAGGGGTGTGTGTGTGTCTGTCTGTCTTACTGTGTGAATATTTTCATGCTGGTATGTGTATGCATGCATGTGTGTGTGTGTACATGTGAAAAATGGATTTGTGTGTGTGTATGTTTGTATGCAAGTGCATATGCCTCTTGTTTGTGTGTGTGTGTGTGTGGGGTGTGTGTGTGTGTGTGTGTGTGTGTGTGTGTGTGTGTGTGTGTGTG
>JAGFZM010000183.1:175608-239518 GCA_017657215.1 Limnothrissa miodon | reverse complement strand
TGTGTGTGTGTGTGTGTGTGTGTGTGTGTGTGTGTGTGTGTGTGTGTCAGCACATGCGCAGCTCCTCGGGTGAGTAGATGTAACAGTGTGATGTTGATGAGGCAATAGCAGCACATCTCCTCTCTGGCACTCACGAACATTTCTCCGCAGTCAACGCTGAAAGGCGAACAAAGTTTCCCGACATAAATCTGGATTAGATTGGAGACGGAAGCCTCATTCCTCTCAGACCTCTCTGCAATCTTGTGATCCGAACTCCTGCAAATGACTGAATTGCGTTAATGCTCTTAATGCAATCACACTCGGAGGAGCTGCACGATCGCTGGAACCCAAATGGTTGAAATGTTTCGTGAATTGTTTATGGTTTTCCCTCCAGTGCCTCGGGGGTCCCTGTGCAACCATCTTCTCCTCTGTCATCATTAAAGGACCCCCTCACACACACTCACACACACTCACACTGATGGAGGGCAAAATAATAAATGTCTCACCTCGGAATGAGTGAGAGGCCGATTTCCTGTGAGGGACAAAGAGAAATGGCTCTTTAAAAGGATTCAGGAAATGCAAGAAAAAAAGTAAAAAAAAAAAAACTGAAAAACAAAACAAACAAAAAAAGAACAAAACTCAGCTGTCTCTGTTTCTGATGAATCTACACATCTCTACATCTGTTTTTATTCTCTCACACTCTCTCTTTCTCTTTCCCTCTGTCATGCCTTTCTGTCTTTCTCACACACCCTCTCTCACTCTCTCTCTCTGTCTGTCTGTCTATACTTCTTTCAGTCAGATTTACGGGGATTATGAGATACTAGAGCTTTCCGGCCCATTTCCTCCTTCACTTCTAAAGCTTAACATGCACAATATTTACCCCCCCCCCCCCCCCCCCCCCCACCCTTTCTTCCCTCCCATGGAATTTGCCACACCGGTGATCTTATTAACATAATGTGCATACATACCATATGGTATAGCTTCCAGAGCCTACGGGAGCCTCCTGGTCGTCGCATTTGTTGTTGTGCGGCTTGCCTGTGAAAAAGTAAGGAGGATTAGCCCTTCCTAGTGCATGCAGGCTCGGTGCTAAGTGTGATAGGAAGGACTCAAAAAAGCGTGATTGACAGCTGTTGTCTCCCATTCAAAGACACCTCCTGGCATCACCTCTGAGGCCCCTTGAAAAGAGAAGAAGCTAGAGAGTTACAAAAGAGAGAAGGAATGTGTGTGTCAGAGAGAGAGAGAGAGAGAGAGAGAGAGAGAGAGAGAGAGAGAGGGCTGATGCAAAAGAGAAGCAGTTGCCTGACGACAGCTCGCCGCCTCCTGGCGATCAATGCTCATTTTTACCTACTCATCCACACCCCAAGCATCGATCTGCGTGTCGCCTGCAGGACATGTGGCAACCCGACACTTTTTTTCTTTTGCCCCTGCTCAGTCTGCACAGTTGGTTGTCTGGAGGCCCAGGAGAGAAAGAGCAAGGGAGAGACAGAGAGAGAGGGAGCGGGAGAGAAAGAGAGAGAGGAAGGTTAGAAGTGACAGAGAGAGATTGTATGTGAGGCTGTTCCTTAATCTTTTACTCCCAGTGTGGGCTTTGCTAGAGGTCAGGGGCAAGTGTTCCCGGCTGCAAGCGCCATTGGCTCGGGAGGGCGAGCGAGCGCTCTGTGAACGCCATTCACTCGCAAATGGCCATGGCCCTCTCAGGGAACTGTAAACATGCCGCCAAGGGTCACTGAAGTGTATGCTAAAGTACATAAGCAGCAATCACACACAGCATGGTGCATCCTCAATTCAACATATTGCTGATGGTTGCCCATAGTCGCATAGTGTGGAGTGGAGTGAGAAGTTTATAGAGAACAGAAAGGGAAAAGGGAGGAAGAATATTGCTTGATTGCAATTAGATTTAATTTTATTTGAATTCCGCTGTGCGCTCGATCTTCTGTAATTTCCCTCAGTCGGCAATGAAAAATATATTAATCACTTGCACAGGCGAGTGTGTTTCCCGTGGTGCACCCCAAGTTACCGCTCTGAATGAGGTCATTTTCCTCCACTTGGTTTTTAATGACATGTATTGATGTCTTTTAATGTTTTTTTTTTTCCCCTTTCATAATGAATGAACGGACAGTGGTGCTAATAGCTCCAAACACTGACCCCCTGTGGGATATGGCCCATTAATGCTGCTGTCCCCCCTTACAGTTAAATAACACTTTTGATTTCTGTATTTTTTTCTTTTTGCCTTTGCAGTCCAGCGTCTATGTTTACAGAGTCTGCCTGAGTCTGTTTTTTGGGCCACTGTTTTATTTTTGGATGTGCCACGTTATTTCAGTTCTTTCGGAATTATATTTATGTTCAGTAGAAATTCAAAAATATTTCAGCCTGTGCAAGGTACAGGGGTGTTGAAGTGTGTGTGTGTGTGGGGGGGGGGGGGGGGGGGGGGGGGGGGTGAGTGGCCGGGGTCTCATGTGGGGGGAGGGCCCTTAAGGAGTATGGGATTTTATTTTCCTTTAAATATTAATCTCATTTACAGATTTGAAATGGCATGGACACAGCTTCTGCATAGGGCAATACGCCCTCGGCCAGTGTAAAAGACCATTTATTCATTCACTAACTGAGTAGTGACGATGGATGGAAAGATGTACATGTAGCATATTGGGACCAAGTGGTATGGCTATGATTATCATAAAGTAGTCTATGATACGCGCTGCTGTAAGGCCATTTCTTTGACTTTGAGCAGGGAACCAAAAAATGTTTATATTAAATAAATAATTGAACCCCCCCCCCCCCCCCCCCCGCCCCCCAAAGAAAAAAAGAGGCATCCCAGCATGTCAGTTTGGACAAAAAACATCTTTAATGTCTTAGACTGACCAGGGATAAAAGACCCACCCATACTTTCATCTTTCCCTTTTCTTTGTCAGAATCACAAACGTAGGGACTTTTTTTGTTTTTCCTCAGAAGCCAGAACCAACAGCAGAATGAAGGAGACTGGCACTCCTCTTGCCATTACGCCATAACATGCTTGATTTGGAGTCGGCTCCCCTTTTTACATTTCAAAGTTGTTCGCTGTTTTTTCTCCCTTCTCTGCACACACAACCTCCATCTATTCAAGATAACTCACAGGTGACTAATTAAATGGCTGCACAAATTGTTTTGTCTTTCTTCTTTTTTTTTCTTAAAGAAACAGAGAGGGTGCGGGAGAGAGAGGGAGCTATGTTCATTTTAGATATTCGCTAGCCATCAAGAGCTGTGTGAACCGCACATCCTTCTCAATTATATTTTTAATAGGCGGCATGAGGAGGTAGCAGGAGTGCTGTGATAAGCCTCCCTTTTCTTTAATGTTAATATGACTAACATGGCGCGTTGGGATGGGGGGAGGAGCGGGCAACCCTCCAGAGAAGTTTGCCTTAATGATTTATTTAGACAGCAGGTGCTGGCGAACGGAGCCAAAGCAAAATGAGTTTCTCGTCCAAGGTCACCAAGGGAAAGCGTCTCAACCGTTTCGTTTTTTTTTTTATTGACAAACCAGTGGGCCCCTCCTCCCGTACCCTCAACTCTTTTTTTCACTCCTTCCTTTTTCCTCTCATTTCTCCTGCATCCCTCTCTCTCTCCCTCCCTTTCCCTGCAGTGTGTGTTTCTTTTCTGTGAGTGCTGGATGTGTTTTCTCTTATATTGAGGAGTGTGGCTGCAGGTGAAGTATAACCAGAGGTCTTTTTTTTCTGTCCTGAAGGAGATATGGAGGACAGGCACACACAGTTATTGTTTTCTGGGTGAATCATGAAGACACTCACACACGCACGCACACACACACATACAGGGGGAGAGGGAGAGGAAGAAAAAGAGAGTTCCACCCACACAGTTCATGGAGTACAAAAGACTTTTGACTCCTAGACCCCTAAACAACCTCTCTGCCTGGTCCCAGAGCAACCTGTCCATTGATTTCCACCGCACCAGGGCCCCCATTTTCCTAACCTCATTATGGGGTGGCAGTTTGTCTGATATCGTTCTGCTTTCTCTCATGTGCAGATGAGATGCTTGGCCTGGTCTTCCTCTTCCCATTTTCTCTCTCTCTCTCCTTCTCTCTCTCACTTTTTTTCTCTCTCTCTCTGTATTTTTTCATCTTATACATCCACCATTACACTCATCTGCTCAGAGCTGTCAACTTGAAGACAGGAGCCAAAGCTTCTTCTCCAGCTCCTCCAGTTTTTTTTTTGGCCCTGGGGGCTTTTTCCTCCCACCAATAAAAAAGAGCATCCTAACCGAATCATCTCCTCGTCGTGGGATGAGACTTAACTTTGCAAAGGGTGGAGTGAAAAGATGTTAGCTCTGCTTTCTCTCTCTCTCTCTCTCTCTCTCTCTCTCTTTCTCTCTCTCCCTCCCTCTTTGACTCTTTCTCTCCCAACAATTCGTAAGCATAAACACAAAGTGTAGAGTGAACCTGAACAAGTATGCCTTACGAGTCATGCAAAAACACTGGAAGAAAGAAACGTGGAACAAAGCTATTGATCCATCCATGTTTTGTGGAAGAAATACAAAGAAATTCCTGCTGTAGCAGAGTGAAGAGGGACACTTGTGTAGAAATGCATGCAACTAGAAGAATACAACTACAGTTCACCCACTCAATAGTTACAGGTCACGTTTTAATACAAGTATATCCTGAAGCGAAACAGTTGATTGTTTCTATAGATTGCTTCTTCTCTTTTCTTTTATACCAACTGTCCACCAAAGAAGCAGAAACAAATACTTGAATATTGAGGGCACTGCTTGCTTGCTTATTTATTTATTTATTTCCCTGTTCCATTCCAGGCAGTGTCTGGAATGGCAGTTGTAATTTTCAGATGAGCAGATTTTCTCCTCTTTTCTCTCCTCTCCTCACCCCCTCCCTCGCTCCTTCGCTCCTTCACCCCCCCCCCCCCCCACCCCCTGCAGTTTTCACAGTTTCTCACAGGCCTCTGACAGACCGTATTCCGCAGGGGTAGATAAGGCAGCCGAATGGAGCTGCTCACTCTAGCCCTCCGCCCAGTGATGTGTGACTGTTGTTGTCGAATGCCGGAGGGGTCGGCCTGCTCCTCCTGTCCGGATTTATGGGGTCTTTGCATGATAGTGGAGCTGGGTTGGGGTGGTTGGGGGGGGGGGGGAGGTCACCCAATGGGGAACAAAAGAGACTCCATCACCTGGAGTGCGATTTTGGGGGGAATAAGAGTTGGGGAACTGGCCGGGATGAACTTGTCAGAACAGGGTTACAGATTGTTTGACTTTTTTTTTTTTTTAAATCAAGAAGCGATCCTAGTGGCAGAGTTCATAGCCCAAGTTCCCAGCCCATCTTCTGAAAAATCCCACTGACTTTTGATGACGTGATCCTACAAATGTAAAGTGTTTGCAGTGCAATGGTCAGTCAGTGTGGTCTTTTAACATTTTATTAAAGCACATTCAAAATGATTTAAATCGGTGGACAAGACTACCAGCAGAGGGCGCGGAGATTACTTCCCCCCCATGATTACAGATTTGCTGTGATGTGTATGTGTGTGTGGGTACTTGACAAATAGAGGTGAAACACTATTTTCTTTTTTGATATTCCAATTTCTGCACAAAATGTATGAAATTATAATGTTCAAAGGCTTAAGGTTTGGGAAATGTTAGTGGTTTACAGAATTTTCCCTTTTTTCTTCTATTTTCTATGCTTTTTTCACAGCCACAGACGGAAAATGTCCTGCGGTGTGACATAGCATTATTGTAAAGATTAAATTTACAAATATTATTGATTTCAGCTGCAGGTCACATATGTTAAAGTTTAAGAAGCCCTTTATAAAAATCATTATTGAAATTCAACATGCACTTGTTTTTCACAGCTGTTTTTCAGTTCCACTCCTTACTTGCACCTTCTTTTCTCACTCACTTGCATAGAAATATTTTGTAAAATGAAGAAAATACTTTATGCACTGTTTGTTTTTCTTGTGCTGGTTAATTTATACAATGTTTTAAAGGCTACATCACAATAAAAATGAATAATCAAAATTAAAAGGCATTTAATTGCATTTAAAGTGCTGTCACACCACAGGACATTCTGTCACACCACAGGACGCAATGAAGCACACAAGTTACAGTTCACACACAAATTCTTTATTTTGATGTCATTTTAAGTTTCTTAAGCAATTCACCTGACTAAAAACATTTATGCAAAAGTGGGCACATATGGCTATATAGAAAAACGCAATAAAAACAACAGTAAACTGAATGTAATGAAATTAGTTTTTTATCAAAACAGTGTGAAGACAAATTGACCAGAGACAAATAGACTTATAAACTTTAACGTGTATAAAATTCATTTCATTTTCATCTTTTATCATTTTCCATTTTTATCTTTTATCTAGAATATCTTTTTAAAACCATTTTTAACATAAATTTGATACAGTGCATTTGAGGTTGAATTTTATCATATGAGACATATAATGTTTTTTTTTTTATCTCAGATAGCACACACTCAAAAATGAATATGAAAACTTGAACCAGTGAAACTAATTGATGCAAAAGTAAAAAGAGTAAACACGTGAGATCTATGACCTTAAACAGGAGTTGTAATAACTGGCAACGACTGATATGGAAGTCATGAAGGAGACGTTGAAAGGTTTTCATGTAAAACTGATTTGGCAAATTACAAGTTAAACAAAAGCCAGTCCAGGTCAGCTAATTTTGCGCCTCTCCCATAGGGCTCAGGCTCCGAAATCACCCCAATGATATCACTTTCGGAATAGTAAATGCAGTCCTCATTTTCGGGCCATTGGAAAGCATTTTTATTTCCATGTTGTGCCATACAGTTGACTTGTATTTCTTCCCCCAGAATTTGCATGATTTGGCCCACATATCTTTTGTCATCGTATTTCACGATGATGAATTTTCCAACCGCCAACTTATCTTGTTCAAATTCATCCAGTTCATCTCCAGCCACTGAAGGAGGAGGGGAGTTCACCTCGTGAGTAGGGCTATCAGGGGTCATTGTGACCTGTGATGTTTTGAAGCAGTCACACATGCTCGGGTAGTTGCAGAAGCAGCTCACTATCCTGTGAAACACCTTTCCTGGTGTTGTTGAGTAGATCTGGTGGGTGCTTAAAATTCCTTTTACAGCTGGCAGCACAGATGGAAGAAGCTTATCAAATTCTCCTATGTCCTTTTCTTCTATCCATTTTATTTGGATTTTCATTTCTTCTTTCCTGGACAGCAAGTCATAGAGGGCCTCTGGAGTTTGCAGATCACCTCCAATTTGGACAAACTGGTCTGCCATCCTCTTTACACATGCTCCAACCCCATCAGGAGCTCCTTTTCCGTGGCCCCGTTCTGAGAAATTCCATGTGACATTCTGGAACCCCCAGCTAAAAGGCACAGTACTCATAAGAAAGCAATTGGTCTTGTTACGGTACTGTGTCACTAGACCATCACTGATCAGATGGAGGGACTTGAACTGTGTGCTATGCTGTGTCTGTAGGTCCACAATGATTGGCTGTAGGTGAGCCCATACAGCACGCTCATCGTGCCTCAGAGATTTTGAGATGGTTGCAAAACTCTGAGTAGCCGTTTTGGTGTATGCCACCACTGTGTGGATGGTTGCTTGCTGCCTATTTCCACCAAAGTGGAAAGTTTGTATTTTCAGAATTGAGCTTACAGGCGTAGTTTTCGGAAAAATCAATGTGCAAAGCTAGATCATTCTCCTGGAGCTTTTCTTTTAACTCTCGGAATTTCTCTGCTTGATGTCTCCAGTTGAACTGATGGGATGCTATGACCTCCAAAGCATGTTGAAAGGTTTCTGCAAGCTGTTCCAATGTTCCAGTCAGTCCTTTCTTCACCCAGTTTTTGTAAACTTTTTCTCCCACAGTCACCCCTATAGTTGTCCATGCAACTGCCCGTTCAAAAACTTGACTTGTGCGTCACACCGCAGGACGGCATTTATGTTACAAAATTTAACTTGCTGTAAATATTACTGTATAATGTTTTTGAATGTCAAAAAACTTTTTTTTAATTAAGTTATTATCTGAGACTAATGCCAAAGCTTTTATGAATTATCTCAAATGTTGCTGGTTTATTTTATTGCTATTTATATTTCATGTCTCATTCATGTTACAGTCACACCGCAGGACATTTGGCATTAAAACCTGTAAATAAAAATGCTAAAAATATATTTTTTCATCCAAAACTAAAATTACAACATAATACACTGTACTTTGCTTCATTTATACATGATGTTTTTAAAGAAAAACACATTTTGGTAAGTATTTACACTATGTTACATTAAAATCACACGTCACGTCAAACACCCATGTGTCTGTGTGCGCACACCTACCTGTTGCTTTGATCAAACCCTAACTAGGATAGATTTCAACAGTATATTGTTATATACAGTAGTGTATGTAGAATATGTAGATATTGCTGCTTTAACAAGTATAATAGGCTGTGAATTAAGAAAAGAAAGAATAATTGAAAGTAAAAAATTGAAGAAAAAAGCACTTATTTATCTTTTTCTTTGTACTTTTTTTTGCTTTTTTCTTCATTTTTTTACTTTCAAGTGCACAAATGTAGGCTGTGGAAGACGGGTGACGGTTGAGGGCCAATGATCTCAGCTGCACTGAATATATTACTGACAAATAAATATTTACATGTGTATATGAGCTTGTTTTAGGGTCATTTGAAGTTGTTTAGTAGACTTTCTGATTGTCCATAAACTTTGACAGCCATATTCCATTCACTCTCTGATCCTTTCTTGGTCTGCCACATGAGAAAGTGAAACGAAACCCTGCAAAATGAGCTTGACAGAAGCGTGCCTTCCAGAGTAAGATGTCGTTTCCCAGTGACAGCCACTGAGACACTTTCAGGTCTAGCCAAAAAGAGATATTTTATTCAACTCCTCAATTCTGAAGATTTGCCTGGAAGCGCTTTGAAGGCTACATTAACTTTCCGTGTTCGGAATGCAGGTCTCAGCATATTAGCGCTCCCCCGTTGAGACCATCCTGGGCACCAGGTGTGGAAGTGCATCATGATCAAATCAGACAGACACCGGCGAGCTAGGCCAGTTAGGCCAACAATCAGGTGGAGCACAGGCTAATTATATCGCTACACTATCAGAATAACCATTGCCAGTGTTGCCAGCTTGATTGTCTTGAAATGCGATGGCTGTTTACGCCAAGGATTTGTGTGCAAAAATTTCCCTTCAAGTTAGTGTTGTACTTCATACATATATGCATTTCACACAAACAACAAAAAAATTGCATGTGCTTTTTAGCCATGGGCTTGGACATGCATGCCAAGATCTGACATAATGAAGCAATACTCTGTAAGAGAAAAGATCAATTGTCCTTAATTTCATGAGGGCATTTAGTTTCTTCTTGCTGGTGACGTGACATCATCAAGGTTATTGTATTGATTGTTTTCCGCGGACTGAGGGACTCAATTTTCAGAAGTGATCCACTTGTGTGCCCCCACGGCTTACTTGAGGAGAATTTCCTGCAAAGCTGCATCTGATAAAAATCTCCATGGCAGAGAATGAGACCGTCTCAATCCCACCCCACCCCAGTGTCTCACTGCCCCCCGACCAACCCCACCTCACCCCAGTGTCTCACTGCCCCCCGACCAACCCACAACCCTGTCTCACCCCCACACCCCACCCCACAGTCTCATTGCCCCCTACCCTACCCCACCACACCCCATCTCACCCCCACACCCCACCCCTCAGTCTCATTGCCCCCTACCCTACTCCAGTGTCTCACTGCCCATTGTCTCACCCCCCCACCCCACCCCACCGTCTCTATCCCCACTCTACCCCACACCCCCCCCCACCCCTTCCCCAGGCTGGCCACCACTCCTCTGGCTCCTCCCTGGGTGCTGGGTAAGCAAAGGGCACCAGTGCCAGATCAATCTGTTACCACCGGTGTCATGCTGCGCCCCAGCATGTATTGACCCAGACCTGGCAGCGCTGGCGAACCCCTTTGTGTTTTGTCCCTTCGCCTGCCTCCTCTCCTCATCCTCCCCACCCTCGCCTGGCCTCTGCATACTCCTCTTTCCAACCAAACCCAGCACCAAGAGTTCACCAGGCGGTGAAATCTATAAGGAAACATCTCATGTTTCTCACCCACACACACACACACACTTTCCTTCACACACACAAGTCCTTTCCTTCTTTTTTATCCGAGATGTGGAAAGACAGATCTGTTTTCTAAAAGCAGTTTTGGCACCCAGTGGCCGACATCAAACAGTCGAGGCAGTTTTGTGGAATGAAGCGGTTTTTGGACACGGCAAGGAGAGGATGTCTTGGATCCGGGACAGTCGGCAGCAGTGCGGGAGTGGCTGTGCGCGCCAAGATTTTAAAATCGCAGCTTGCTGAGAACTTGCTGACGAGCGAACGAAACAGCAGTAATGATCTTGAATAGGGTTATGAGGCTCATTATGAACCACCGACGTACTTTTTTCCAAAGGTCCCCTTTGAACAGTAGCCTGTGCGTGACTAGAGATCTGAGGCTACTAAAAGCTACTTTTACCAGTTCCTGCACTTGGTTATGAACTTATGTATTCATAAATGAGGTTCGGTGTGACTTTCACATTTCTGGATGATGTGAGTGTGTGCTCCTCAGTAATCTTGCCTCGTTTGCACAATCTGTCTGTGCACTTACCAGCTTCGTAGCTTTGTTATTGTGATCTATTGCAAAATGGCTTTTTGAGTGGCATGGGTGCATGTGTATTTGGAATGTATTTCACAGTAGATTAGTATTTTTCAGCATGTACTTAAGTGTGTTTACAGCCAAAATTGCCTTCAGCAGCTGTCTTTGTCATTGTGTAGTGTTTCATGAAATTGCCATTGTCACAAAGATCTGAACACTTTAGGTCTATGTGAACATTATACTATGCGGTGTGTGTGTGTGTGTGTGTGTGTGTGTGTGCGTGTGTATTAGCTGAATAGAAAAATGACATGTAAGATCAACCATAGATCAGTCAACACTTTTGACAGTGACCTTGTAAAGTATATCTGTGTTTAACCATGGTTTCTTAAAATCTTATCACTCAAGATGAAATTCACGTCTACCAATCGTTGATATAGTGGCCTGCTTCTCAAGGTCAGAGCCCATGTGAAATCGTGAAAAAATAAATCAATAAAAATAAATGATGATCCTCTCTGTCATAAGAAAGTTTTTCTTCCCGAGAATGAATGAGGGTAATATCCCATTTGGTTGTATTTTTTGTCTCATTTTTACCACATGAAGGTCAGGCCCATTTACTATACCACATAGACACATGAGTGGCTCAGTCCACACTGCAAGCCTTGGTGTTGCCCTGTGTTGCTGCCACTGTCAGAGGGTAATTTCATCTGACAGGTGACTCACCAATCCTGTGGGTTATGGCAGGTGGAGCAGAGAGGCCAAGGCGAGGAGCGAGAGGATGGAGCGTTAGTGCCGGTCATCACGCCTCAGTTTCTCTATCCTTGTTTTATTGGACTATTTTTATTTTTCATTTTTTTGTTTTTTTGTTCCAGTGTGTCAACACCTGCCTGTCAAGAACAAAAAAAAAAAAAAACAAAAACCCACACTCCCAAACTACCCCCCAATATCCCCCCCCCCCCCCCAACACACACACACACACACCCCACCACACACACATACACACACTACCATCATCACCACCACCACAGTATATAGAATGCACATCTGGAGTGGAAGGTTTTTGAATTTGAGTTTCAGCATACTGTTCTAATACATCTAACTGCCCCTCTCCCTCCCCCATTAATAACATGAAACAACAGACCTTTCATCCATATACGTAAATGTTAAGAGTGCGATCATCTTTTCAACGAGCCAGAGGCTGCTGGGTGTAGTGGGTTATTCAGGGCTGTAGAGGCGGCCTGTGAGCTGTCACCATGGCAGCAGGGTGAGGAGATCAAAGGCAATTGTAGCTTTGATGGAGAACCCGCTACTGTCTGATGACAGATAATCCAAGCATTTTAATGAAACCAGAGGGCCTAAAAATAGACTTGCGGTTCGCTGTGGTTGCCATGTCCATATTTGGAGAGATCAGCAACCTTTTACCATTCATTATTAAATTTACACGGTTGTGCGGTGAAGCGTTAGGGCTACGCATTGGCAGAAAGGCTGGGGGTGGGGGGTGATGAGGTGAGGATGAAAATAAAAAAGAATTTAAGAAATGCAGTAAGATTTGAATGTTTGGATAGTCAATTTTTAATGCGCTATTGAATATGTGTTGTATGAAAAGGGTGCTTCTGTGAGCCGGGAACAAGTTGAATTTGAGCGCTGAGGCATGAAGCCTCCCTGATGCCTCCCACCACTGAGGGGGAGACAGAGTGTGAGATGGAAAGATGGGAAGAGAAGGGGAGAAAATGATGGTGGTGTTGGAAAGGGGGGAAAAATAACAATCCAAACAGGCATTGCGCGGAATGAGAATACGCAGTGCGGATCAAACCCACTGAAGAAACAGTGACAGGAGCTAAAAGACAATGTAAATCAATACACGCAGCTGGTCGGGATAAATCAGCCTGCGCAGATGGGCAGGCCTCACACTGACACACAAACAATCTCGCCCTCTGTCAAAACAGCCGAAAGCCATCAGTGCCAGGGTTCACAAAGCCTGGATCCCTGTCAGCCATCAGTGGGAGTGGTGTTGAAGCTCATGGGTTTGTTTCATGTGTTTATGATACAGTATATCTGAAAGCCTTGCGCAAGAATCCATGCTTTGTGATGTTTGGATCACTCTGGTTTCTTCTCGAAGCTAATGGGAGGTGAGGCAAGCATTTCAGCGCACTGAGCCGAACTAGCAGGAGGGATGGGGATGGAACGTGCAGGGGCCGTGGAAGTTTGATTTTGCAGGCAGAACTTTCTTTGGACTTCGCAAAGGCATGTTCAAAGGCAAATTAGCGATGGATCCGAAAGCGGCCTGAAAGAGAAAAGTAACCAAAAAAAAAAAGAAAAATGAATTAACAGTGATCTGATCTGTGTTAAATGTGAAACACCATGACACGACTGGCAGGCCAGCAATAGTGACTGGCGGTGCCCACCGATTCCTGGAAGACGCACATCAAACGTGAGCAGAGCGATGGCCATTATTCCCCCCATCCTGCCAGGGATGAGACTGCATCTTCTGATGTGGAGCTGCTACCTACCCTCAAAAGGCCCCATTGCTCAAAACAAATGATCCGAATGGCCCTCGCTGATGCAAACGTGGCATTATTACTCGTAAGAAGGCCTCCCTAATGGCTTCGGCAGTGGTTCTGCACAGTGATCATGAAGTCTTTGTGTGAAGATATTTGTGTCAGAACATGCTTTTAGAGACGAATAGCAAATAACACCATGAATGATTTCGAGGAATGCTTTCCATGTAGTTTGTGTTTTATGTTACTATAATTTTGTCTACACCATCTTTTAGGATGTCCCAGAATCCATGAGGATAATCCATTACCCATCAAACAGACATAAAGCTAAAGATTCAACACAATTTTACATACATAATTGTCTTTGAAATCCAAACAGCGTCATTAGTTTAATTATGATAGCACCCGATGAACTTTTTAAATCCAGTGGAAGAGTAGGAGATACAGTATTTATACTCAGGGGGAGTCTTTTTCCAGGCCAGACTCAGAGATAAACAGTCTAAACATGTAGCCGGATTTAGACAAAATGAGAAATCAACCATCCAACATCTAATCACAACAGGCTGTAATCCAATACAAACTACACACACAGACTCTCTCTCTCTCTCCCTCTCTCACACACACACACACACACACACAAACCACATATGTGTGTGTGTGTGTGTGTGTGTGTATTACAAATTCACATGTGTGTGTGTGTGTATTACAAACATTCACATAGCACATTGATGAGGCAGCTGTGACAGTGTGATGCACCCTGGTGGAGGAAAGCCTCTGATTAATTTATCCTCTTAGATGATATACTGCACAAACATTACTGATAAATTTTTTATGTTAAACAAAAAAAAAAAAAGAAATAAAGAAAGAAATAAAACACAACCGAGGGGCTTTAGCCTGCTTCAATTTTAAAAAGTGTCTGCTCAGCAAATCTGACTCCCTGTGGCTGATGCTTTAAGTGAGGGGCACCTGCACTGGAAAACAACTGCGCTGTTATATGTCTGTCACTGGAGGCGGCCCTGCCTTATTTTAATGGGATTGAAGGGAAGGCCTTGCTGCCACCCTCCCCTCCGCGCTCGGTTTTTTCTTCCCCTGGTCTGTTGCGTTACTAGCGAGAAATGCACCCCCCCCCCTCCACACACACACACATACACGCACACACACTTCCCTCTTTACCTCCTTCTCTCTCCCGTTCTCTCCCCATCTCCTTCCCCCAGTCAGAAGACTTTAATAAGTTTTCCTTGTTCCTCTGCCAGTGTTGAGTGAGTGCAGGCAAGTCTTGCTTTTTTTCTTACCCTCACACCCACACACACACACACACACACACACACTAGCAGATGGAAGAGGCCCAGTCGACTGCCAATCTTAAAATTCACCTGGGCTTGGCTGTGCTTCTCTCATCTACCAGCTGCATTGCCAACCGATAAAGTCTAACACTGACATTTTAACAGGTTGCATTGTATGTGTGTATTTGTGTGTGTAGAGAGTGTGAGAGAGAGAGAGAGAGAGAGAGAAAGGGAGAGAGAGAGAGAGTGTGTGTGTGTGTGTGTGAGAGAGAGAAAGACAGACAGAGAAAGAGAGAGAGAGAATTTCATTTCAAGTCCTCAATTGCTTTGACATTTTTTTACTGACAGACTGTAAAATTTGGTCACTCTGATTTGTAATTACACATGTGAACCAGAGATGCAATTCCTGAAGGAATTACTAGAGTAATGCAAGGCAAACGTCAGTCTATTCAAAGCAACAAGAACTTATACTGTAACATGTGGTCAAGGTCACTCCCAGTCGGCCAGATGACTCCTACTAGGGCAACAATGTAAGGCAAAAACAGTATTTTAAAACCTAATTCAAAAGATTTATTTTGAAACTTTTTTTCATACAGCAACCTCCATAATTTCAGGCACCCCTGCTAAATATGACAAATAATAATGTAAAAAGATAATTCATTATTAAATAATTAAAGTTTTTAAAGTTAACCAAAGTCTTTTTGTACTTTGAAGTTGTATTACATGACTGCATGGTTCACTAAGACATAAAAAATAAAACTAATAAGAGGTTAAATGCCAAAGTCGTTTATTAACATGGTAACATTTAACAACAGTTAAATGAAATTATTTCCACTTCTTCAGACAGATCATCTGCTATAAATAATGATACTCGTTAAAAATGCCCCATAAAGACACAAAGACAAACACAAATGAAACTCGAGTCAACTGAACTAGATAATGAGCCGTGTGGTTAGTTAGAGAGGCTTAAACGAGCTAAAATTATGTGCTGAGCTTCATGGACCAAACTGGATAGATTCTGTGAAGACGACCTATGTTCTCCAACTTTGTGGCATGTAACAAGCGATGGCTAAAGCCTTGTATTATTGGCCACGGGTAGCTTTACACTGTACAAAATGCAGAGCTGCCAATAATTGTATCATCATTTTATTTCTGTGCCTAATCAAGAAACTTTGCAACCAACCATCCTAGGATACGTGGCAGGACTATTTTCAGATAGCAAATATTCATGATTACTGTGCCAGGTCATAGGAAAGAGCCAAGAAAAAACGGTTTCCATTCACTAAGGTGCCATTCTGGTGGAGGAAACAGAAGTTTGGTTGTTGCTGTGGTTCTGACCTTTGCCCTCATGACAGTTATGTCCTCGGCCTCCTCAAAGGCAAATATTTGCAAGTGGGTTCTTGGTGGTAAAATCAATCTTGTGAAAAATGTAGTCCTCACAAGTAGACTCTCTCTCTCCGTTTTTCTTTTTTATCTATTCTTCTCAGTGTCCCTGAGGAGACTTCATCTCCAAACTTCATGATCTATTGAAACAGCCTGTTTGAGAGACTAGACTCTGCACTACTTGAATTTTCACTGGCTGCAATGATGGAAAAAGAACCTGACATCTTTTTCTAATGTTTCAAAGGGGCAAGTATGTCTTTCCAGTCTTTTGTGTGAGAAGATTTCACAGTCATTACGCGTCAAACGGCCTTGTCGACGGTCGTGTCGACCTTGAATGTGTCCTATCGCTCACTATTCACTTGACTTACAGTATGGCAGTCCAACTCTGCCTGTAGCTCAGGGTTGAGATGTGTCTCTGAGATGTCATTTCCCTGTTCTGCTCAGTTCCTGTGGTAATTTCTCCACCCATAAAGTGTGCAATGTGTGATGTTCAAACTAAATTAATGTTAATTTACATAATTTTGTCAAAAGGTCATAGATATACGAGGAGCGACTAAGTCAGGCCAGAGCATGAATGAACCCAGTAGTTTTTCTTGTATGAGGACATGCAGAAAAAGGCGTATACATAAGTTTACATATAGACTAGGTTTCTTGGCCATTTTTTCAGTGCTGACTGCTCGACCCAAAGAGAAACAAAAAGAGCTGTTCACTTTCTTTCACATTAAGTTGACAATAGAAAATGAAATACTCTCAACCTGATTACAAGGGTGTTATAATCTAGTTTCTGTTTAATTTCAGTCATGTGTTTAGCTTGCTTCTCCGAAAAAGAGCTTGAAATAGAACACCTCAGGTTCTATTCTGAGGTGTGTGATCAAGGTCAAAGCCAGACGTTATCATGCTCACATGGCAGTTACTGGGCTTTTTTGATTTCAGAGTAATCTACTTGCACTAAGTGGTAATTTGGCACATCACTGTCATGAATAATCAAGGGGGTAAAGGCATGATTAAGCAAAGGCCGAGATCTAAAAACTAGAAGTAAGAAAATCCTCCCAATTCGCCCCTACAAACTGCACCCTGTCTTGTACCTATATGTGCTACTTAAGAGCTGCAGTCTTCAACAAGCACTGTAGACATCTCTTCTGTTACAACCGGATTGTGCTCCCCCTCTCCTCCAAGCACACACACATACACACACACACACACACACACACACACACACACACCTCTCCTATTGACCAGCGTCTACGAGTATATTAGAATGGAGTGGGGAGCCTAAGGGAGTGAGGTGTCTTCGCTCTTGATGACTGTGTGTATAGTGTGCTTTGCGGGGCAGGCGCCCCACTGCTGGGGAGCGGGGAGGAGGGAGAGAGAGGAGTGTTATTGGAAGATAATGTGAGGAGATTGAGTGGTTTAGCAAGCGTGACTCTGCCTCCGGGTACTTTCCCTTCATTACCCCCCATCCCCTGGCCCTTCCCACTGCGGGATCATTCAAAGAGAAGGTGGCGGCGTGGTGTTGGATGGTGGAGTGGAGTGGGTGGAGTGGATGGATGTAAGGTGGTGGTGGGGATACGGTTAGCGGGTGGGTGTGGGGGTGTGGGGGTGTGGGTGGTGGTTAGGGAAGAGAAAGACACGGCCGGGCTCCCTGGGTGTCTCATTACAGTCTGCTGCAAGATGCATCCCTTCCCCGCTGCCGGCGATGCTTCCTGAATCTGCTGCGGCATGTCACCGGGGTCATTCCTAGCCATTAGGTGCTCGTCGGCCGCTGATCAGGGATTACTAGCGGGCTGCCCCACGCGTGGCATTGCATTAGCGCTGCGGTGGCCGATCCATATGCAGATGTTGTGCACGCGTCTCGGCCGGGAAATGACATCCCTGGAGCGGGAACACCGTGTGTCTGCCAGGCATCACTTTAAAAATGAAAGCAAGGGAGCAGAGAAAAGAGAGAGAGAGAGAGAGAGAGAGAGAGAGAGAGAGAGAGAGAGAGAAATAAACTTTAATTAGGTGAGTGCTGCAGGCTTTCCCCATCATCTCAGTCACTACCTCCCTGCCATATGTCTTGTTACAGTCAGCCTTGAGTCTCAGGTGCAAGCCACATACAAGGCTTACAATACTTTTCCTCTTACAATCCTTGAATTTCCCCTTGGGGATCAATAAAGTATCTATCTATCTATCTATCTATCTATCTATCTATCTATCTATCTGTCTGTCTGTCTATCTATCTATCTATCTATCTATCTATCTATCTATCTCCACAGTACCACTGCAACACTCAAGTGACACGTTACTCTAAGTAGCACAAAAATGTGTTCTTTTTTTATCTATCTATCTGTCTATCTATCTATCTACAGTAAATATATATCTATCAATCAAGCAATCAACCATTCATTCAATCAATCAATCAATCAATCAATCTATCTATCTATGTATATATCTGTCTATCTATCTATCTATCTATCTATCTGTCTGTCTATCTATCTATCTATCTATCTATCTATCTGTCTATCTCCACAGTACCACTGCAACACTCAAGTGACATGTTACTCTAAGCAGCACAAAAATGTGTTCTCTTTTTTATCTATCTATCTGTCTGTCTATCTATCTATCTACAGTAAATATCTATGTATCTATCAATCAATCAACCATTCATTCATTCAATCAATCAATCAATCTATCTATCTATGTATATATCTGTCTATCTATCTATCTATCTATCTATCTATCTATCTATCTATCTCCACAGTGCCACTGCAACACTCAAGTAACATGTTACTCTAAGTAGCACAAAAATGTGTTCTCTTTTTTATTTATCTGTCTATCTATCTACAGTAAATATCTATCAATCAAGCAATCAACCATTCATTCATTCAGTCAATCAATCAATCTAACTATCTATGTATATATCTGTCTATCTATCTATCTATCTATCTGTCTATCTGTCTATCTATCTATCTATCTGTCTATCTATCACTTTCAGTCATCATACCACTGATAAGATAAATAAGATAGAGATATTTCAGCTGCTTTCGTTGATTTACAATGTTGACGTAAACAAACAAACAAACAAACAATCAAAAAAACAGTTTTGCAGATTTAAACCAAGATGCAGAAATTGAATCTTTGTGCCTGATGATGCCAAAGCCTTATCTGCCTGTCAGGGGACTCAATAAAAAACTACCTCCCCATGAAGCAGTCAAATCTAAAAGGGGTAGACCATGCATATTTCCTCTGAGAAAAAAGTCTGGGATTGCTTGACTCTCCACATATACTGAATATACCAATAGTTGCAACGAAGGTATTCCAAGAAAAATGAGCAATGACAAGCGGTGTATAGTATGATTTTTAGAATGATTTAGTTTCTCCTGGGAGGCGGCGGTGGCGCAGGAGGTGCCGTTCAGCAATCAGCAATCATTCGGCCGTCGGTTAGCTTCTCAGCGGCTAGTCAGCTACCAGCTAGTCAGCTAACCGCGGCCCACCTGGCTAGCCCTGCTAGCTCCATCGGCGCTGCCTTTGCCCGCGCGGCTACTTCGCCGCCTCTGGGCGACGATGACGACCCAGTTATCGAAGCTGTGGACGAGGAGGAGCTCGCTTCCTTCCTTTCCGCTAAAGGTTGCGCCACCGTGGAAGATCTGCCACCGATTTTGAAGACCCACGCCGCCCAGTTAGCTGCTGAGCTAGCTTCGTTGGCTACTCAGGCGGCGTTTCGACCCCTTCTCCTGCGCGCTCCCCTCTCCGGATGCCCTACCGCTCCCTGCTAACCCCACGGTCGTGGCTGATGCGCAGGCCTCCTGGGAGGCTCCCTTCGCCGCCATTGCCCCTATCCAGGGACACGCGGCGTTCTACGCGATGGACGGAGTGGGCGCCAGTGGTCTCATGCAGCTCCCTCGCGTTGAAGATGCGGTCGCTGGCTGTCTAGCGCCATCTTCTGCCACCACCTGGACATCGCCTCCCGAGCTTCCTTCAAAGCCGTGCCAGCGCACGGAGAAGCTCGTTTCCAAGGCCTTCATCTGTACAGGCCAGGCGATAAGGGCGATGAACACCGCCTTTCTCCTCTCCTCTCTGTCTGAGGAACTGGTGGCAGATCTCTCGGCGCAGCCGTCGGATCTTACCCTCCATCAGCTGCGCAGAGCTACCGCTCTCACCTCGCTGGCCATCAGGGCGGCCATTAAAGCCGACGGGCGCTCCCTTGGCTCTTTGGTCGTCATAGACAGGCACCTCCGTGCCACCGCCGGCTACTGGGTCGCAACCTGCTTGGCAGCGCTCTCGCTCACGCGGACGCGCAGCTCCCGCCAACCGTCCAACCAGCCAGGAGCAGCGCAAGAGGCCACAGCGATCCTGATACGATCGCGTGTGCGCGGCAGAGCATGTCATGCGATCCCCATCCATTGACTGCTATGCCTCTGTGTGCTCTAAGAGGCACGGGTCCCCGCTCTGCAGTCCCCAGCTCGGAGCGTTCCCCCCCGCTTCGGCGGTCCTCTCTAATTTCACCCCCTCAGGGGGCGCTGAGTTTGCCTTGTTCACAAGCACTCCGCACACACACTATCGCCCCTCTGGGGCAATGTTTCACGATGAGCCCCGGCCGGAGGACGCTCTCTGTTCTGTCAGCGCTGTCGCGCACTGGGTCACCAATTCGGTCTCCGCCGCGCGTTCAGCTTACGCACGGCGTGCGCTATGCGCCTTGCGTGATGTCACGCCTCGACGTCGCCCAGGTGGTGCCGAGGCCTCTACTAATGTCACGGTCTCCACGTCCCCTGTCTCTCTTGCCTCCGAGCAGTGGGCATGCGACGCATCGGAGTCGTTCACGGTCGAGAAGCCCTCCCCGTCCTCTCTCGCCGCTTCTGTCGGTCGATTTATCGGCCACATACGAGCAGAACTGTCTGCTCAGTCTGACACGTCTGCCATTGGCCAGACGGGAAACTTCTCCCCCCTCTTCGAGGTCGTCACTGACGCGCATTCCAGGTCGGCCGCCCCACGGGGCGTCGCGGGTGAAGTGCGCGGCTCACCGACCACCAACGTCGCTGACACGTGCTCCAGGTCGGCCGCCTCACGGGCCGTCGCAAGTGAAGTGCGCAGCTCACCGACATCGGATATCGCTGACGTGCACGCCAGGTCGGCCGCCCCACGGGGTGTCGCGAGTGATGTGCGCGGCTCGTCAGCCACGCGTGAGCGCCCAGGGGTCTCACACACAGCTAACTTGCCCTCAGCCCCCACGTTACGTCGGGTCTCTACCCTGTCAGTCGGACGCTCTTCAGCTCCGCGGACAGCCTCAGTCTTTGACCTCGGCCCCCCCAGTGCCACTCGGAGGCAGCATAGTACTTTGTTTGTCCTTGCTGCCTCCTCATTCCGCCGCTCTGCTCAGGCAGAATTGGGCGATGTGCACAACATCACGTTGGGTTCTTTCAACAGTGCTGAAGGGCTATCAACTGCAGTTCAGGTGGCCACCCCCGCCCTTCAGAGGTGTCATGGAGTCAGTGGTGCCCCCCTCCAGGGCCCCTGCTCTCAGACAGGAGCTTCGCGATCACTTGAGAAAGGGCGCTATTCAGCGCGTAGATCCGACGCTCGCACGCGCAGGTCGTTACAGTATGTACTTCCTTGTGCCCAAGAAGTCGGGGCGCTTTTCGCCCTATTCTAGACCTCAGAGCGCTCAATGCCTCGCTCAAACCTCTCACCTTTCGCATGCTCACGGGGCGTATGGTGGCGGAGTCAGTCCGCCAGGGGGATTACATGGTCACCATAGACCTTCAGGACGCCTATTTTCACATAGGTATAGTCCCGAGGCACAGGCGTTTTCTACGCTTTGCCTTCGAGGGCAGAGCTTACGAGTACTCAGCCCTCCCTTTCGGTCTGTCTCTAGCACCTCGGTGCTTCACCAAGTGCGTGGAGGCGGTGATCGCTCCTCTACGCGCTCAGGGTATCAGACTCCTCAATTACTTGGACGACTGGATGCTGCTGGCGGGTTCCAGACAGCTCCTAACGTCACAGGCTCACACTGTTTTGCGTCACCTGCACAATCTGGGCTTCTTAGTAAACCTAAGCAAGTGCATGCTCTCTCCCTCTCAGGAGGTCGAGTTCTTGGGCGTGAGGCTGAACTCACGCTCAATGAGAGCGACGCTCACTCCGAAGAGACTTCAGGACGTCAGGGCGTATCTACGCCACTTCAGACTAGGCGCCTGCGTTTCGGCCAGGCTGTGTCTTAGACTGACGGGCCTCCTGTGCGCCGCGGGCGGCGCTGTCCCACTCGGCCTTTTACACTTACGCCCGCTGCAGCTCGCCTTAGCGGAACTAGGTGTGTCCTCCAGGTCGAACCCCGCCCGTCGGATCTTAGTATCCAGACGCATGTGGCTAGCCCTCGAGCATTGGCGCAGGCCGTCGTCCTTCACCAAAGGCAGCGCCCTGGGCGCTATAGCCAGACGCATGACGGTCACCACCGATGCGTCCAAGAGCGGCTGGGGCGCCGTTTGCTACGGTCGCCCCGCCAGGGGGACATGGGGCACAGCCTCCAGGAAACTACACATCAATGTGTTAGAGCTCCTAGCTGTCTTCTGCGCTCTGAAGGAGTTTCTCCCTCTTCTCGGAGGAGAACACGTTCTGGTGCGTACAGACAACACCACTGTAGTGGCGTATATCAATCGCCAGGGCGGCACGCGCTCTCCGGACCTGTTTCGCCTGGCGTACAAGCTGCTCACCTGGGCCTCCCGCCACTTCCTGTCGATCAGGCCGTCGGTGTGCGCAACACAGGCGCGGACCTCCTCTCCAGGGGTGTTCCGCGTGCAACCGACTGGCGCCTCTGCCCAGCCGTGGTGCACAGCCTCTGGTCCCGCTTCGGGCGGGCACGAGTCGATCTTTTCGCCTCGAGAGAGAACGCTCACTGTCCAGCATGGTTTTCGCTGGAGCGAGATGCGCCGCTAGGGTCAGACGCGCTGGCACATCCGTGGCCGCGAGGTCTGCTCTACGCTTTTCCCCCCCTTCCTCTGATGCATCAGGTATTGGCCAGGATCAGAGCGGGGGCTCACAGGGTGATTCTGATCGCCCCCGATTGGCCATCTCAGAGCTGGTTCTCAGATCTGGTCTCACTGTTGGACGGCCAGCCTTGGACCCTCTCTCTGAGGAGGGATCTCCTATCTCAGGCTCACGGGTCGCTGTGGCACCCCAAGCCGGAAGCATGGAGACTGACGGCTTGGCCCCTGAACGGGCACGTCTCCTAGAGAGCGGCCTGTCAGGCGCAGTTATAGAGACTGTTCAGGCTGCTAGAGCTACATCCACTAGGTCGTTGTATACACTGAAGTGGCGTGTATTCAGCGCGTGGTGCAGAGACAGAGGCTGTGATCCTCTAGTCTGCCCTATTGGCGAGGTGCTTGCTTTTCTGCAACACCTGTTTGATCAGGGTTGTACACCCTCTACTCTGAAGGTGTACCTCGCAGCTATTTCAGCATGCCATGTTGGCTATGCTGGCGTTTCCCCAGGCGCTCACCCCCTTGCGTCGCGCTTCATGAAGGGCGTCAGGCGGCTTCGCCCCTCTTCCACACGTTCGGTCCCTACTTGGGACCTGGCCACTGTCCTACGCGGACTGGCTCTTACACCCTTTGACCCTCTGTCGAGTGCCAGTCTAAAGATGCTTTCCCTTAAGACTGCGCTTCTGCACGCTCTGGTCTAGCGATCTGACTTCCTTGTCAGTCAGTCCTGACTGTCTTGAATTCACGCAAGATGACGCGCGGGTAACGCTGCGACCAAATCCCTTTTCTCGCCCGAAAGTGCTGTCTACTGACCCTCGTTCGAGGGTCTTTGAGCTCTCAGCCCTTCCTGAGACGGGCGGTTCTGTGCCCGTCACTCTGTGCCCGGTCAGAGCGCTTTGTGCCTATTTGACGCGTACGCAGAGCATCAGGAAGACGAACCAGTTGTTCGTCTGCCATGGCGAGCGTGCCAAGGGTCAGGCCTTGTCTACCCAACGCATGTCGCATTGGCTTACTGAAGCCATACGTCTGGCATATGAGGCGGCGGGTGCTCCTCCGCCTGCTCATGTCAGGGCGCACTCCACCCGTGGAGTGGCGGCTTCTTGGGCCTTCTGGAAAGGTGTCCCTATGCAGGATATCTGTCTGAGCGCTTCGTGGGCCTCAGGCAACACCTTCGCGCATTTTTACGCATTGGACGTCACCAGGCCGGGTGTAGCAGAGAGTGTTCTCTCTGGGCCCGGCGGCGGTCCCATGGATCCTCCCACCTCGGGCTCCTCGGTGTAGGGCTCTTGAGGCTTGGTTGTAGTGATCCACTCGTACGTTTCGGCTTCGAAACGAAAGAGAACGTTACGGATACTAATGTATCCTCGGTTCTCTGAGTGAGAAGCCGAAACGTACGCTTCGGGCCTCAAGTCGCCGACGCTGGCGAGCTTGGCAAAGAGGACCTGAAGCGTAAGCGCAGTCAATATATACACTTTCTGACGTCACGCAGGGCTGTCTAAGTAGTTGCCTGCGCGCGTCAGAGCGCTTACTGCCCTTTTTTCAAAGGGTTGGTTAAAATTGACTTCAGAAAAGTAGGAGATGATAGGCATCATCCACTCGTATGTTTCGGCTTCTCACTCAGAGAACCGAGGATACGTTAGTATCCGTAACGTTTGGCTCATTTCTTGAAACCGAGATGACATTCTTAAAACTATAAGGTCATTTGGCTAAACAGTCTTACAGTTCTGCACAACATTATAGCTCACTAGCAAAATTAAATATCTTTCCCAAAACTCATCATACATGCTTCAAAAGCAGATTCCTTTCCCATATAAAAGGTCAGTACAGTAAAAATAGCACAGATCCTTCTCAACTGCCTTGGCACATGTGTATTCATTTAGTGCTTTTGTCAAAATAACCTGGATGGTTTAGCACAACACCATGGATCCCCTGCAAAAGCTCATATCTCTCCCAAAACTGTTTATCCATGTGTCAAAACTAAATATCTTTCTCATGTAATTAGTCAGTGCCCGCAAATGCATCGTCCCTTTGGCATTGTGTAAGCACTGCAAGTCAAAATGCTCAGATGTTTTGTCACTATCACAGAGGTACAACTGGAACTGCAACTGGAGAAACATAAAGTTACTTCCATAGATGATAGCAATATTCAGTACTTGCATAAATATAAACACAAACAAAAAAATTATGATGAGCGGTTGAAATTCACATTGTCCCACACGATTACATATGTGTAGTAGGACAGGCCCTTCGAGACCTCTCTAATTTTCCTGGACCAGATCAGGATAAAGACTGTGCAAAATGACAATCTTCGGTATTTGAGTGTTGTAGGGGCCTAAACTGGGGGTGTGTATGGCCACATCATTCTCATATATGACAACGCATGTTGTTAGAGTATATTGCAAAAGGTTTTGATGATGGAGAAGACTATAGAGACAGGCAGAAGGCTGCACTCAGCGACTTATACCTCTGCTATTGTGAGGCGATGGTTTACAACATGGTCTAAAATTATAGCCTGAATTTTGTACGAGACAGTATGGTGTCCTTTTATTCATCTTTTTATTATCAATTTTCTTTTAAAATCTCATTAATGTTCATTTTATTATTTATTTTCTTTAATGATCATTTTACTTCATATATTTTATATTTCCTCTCCTTTTTTTTCATCTATTTTATTCATCTTTGTATTATCAATTTTCTTTTAAATTCTCATTTTTTACACACACGTTTGTTGCCTTGTATTGTATTTTGTTTTGGTCTCTGTACAGCACATTGAGCTGCCACTGTGTATGAAATGCGCTTTATAAATAAAATTGCCTTGCCTTGCCTTGCCTTGTGGTCCTCTGCCTCTTCTCCCTATTCCACCACCTTGCATCCTCAAATCTCTCTATTTCTTCATCTTCCTCGAGCAGGAAGTTGCCCTTGTTCATTTACTTGGTGAGGTTCTTTTTTCAAACTGCAAATGGTCCTGGCCCTGGCCATCTCTAAATATACATGTTTGGCAACATTCACAATCATACGTAAACAGCTGTTGTCAGGTTACTAAACAAAATTTTGGTCACCTGAGATCTGGAAACCTTCTTGTTTGCTAAAAGGACAATTGACCTTATTGTCAATTACTGTCATGAATTTTTCAAATGCTACAAGAAATTCATATATGAGGTTCATGGCATTATATTCTTGACTAATTTTGTCAATTGAACAGACTATTGTGCATATGATGACTTACACAATGAAATCCTGCTGATATGTTTTGGAGAGAGCGACCATTACACTGAAAAATCAACTAATCAGTTTAGATCAGCAAGATCTAATTATTTGGAAAATGTGCTAAATGTGGGCTCATTGTGCTAACTGTAGGCACTTGTACAGAACCATTTGCAAACATGCATTGAGTCAATTGAGAAATGTACCAAGGCATTTGCAATTTGATGAAACCAATGAGAAATGACATTCTGTTGTGAACAATTGCAAGGTGGTTTGGAGATTTGTTATTTTGAGAATGTCATCTCGGTTTCAAGAAATGAGCCAAACCAATCGAGAAAAACTGTAAATGATCACATTACAATACAGTCAATTAAATGTAAAAATGTAATGTAAATGTAAATGTAGTTGAAAAGCATTATGAATGCATTATAGTATAATGCTTTATCAGTTTTAGACTCATATTTACCCGAACATTTCTGTACTCACAAATAAACCGATAACACTATATTAAAAGCACTTTTGTGAGGGTATTGACAGTCTGCATTGGTTGGTATTTAAATATCCATATTTTTTTATTAAAAACACTCATTTTTGTGTTCAAAGCAGATATTAATGAAGAATTGATTTCTTTCCCTCTGCGTTTTCTTAATCTCTATCCTGCAAATGATCCTGAGAATAAACAGTTTATTTATTTATCCTTCCCCCCCCAAATACCTTCTCTTTTCCTCAGATCCAGCACTGCCTTGCAGTTTTTTTTTCTAGTTATTTGCCTGCCTGAGTGAACGTTCGCGAATTTGATACAGTCTTATAATATATTCATTGTTCTGTTGAATTCCAATTAGTTACAATTAGCCATGCAGGCTGGGTTTGCGGCACAGCCGGGCTGTTTTGCTGAGGTGGCGCTCGCCTGCCTCGTGGGACCCCGCTCAAGTCAAGAGTATGGGACCCTCAGCAGCATATTTCCTATTTTCTGCTTCACTGAACTGGTGGCCTCCAATAATCCAAACGCCATCATTTAGTCGAGCCAGACATCTCTTTGCGCGCGTTTATTTATTTATTTTGTTAGTTAGTCGGGATCTTTCCCCACCGAATAGTTGACACCATTCAAATGCTGAGCTATGAAGAATTAACACTGAATGTATGGCTTGCGGTGGACATTTTTTGATAACTTTTTTGAGGTTGACGTGTGCGATGTGGTTTGTGGTTGCTTACAGTACTTAACACTTCAAATAAAGTTGCTTAATGGGTGGCATTTGAAACTGCGGAAAGAAACTTTTAGAGGAACAGTTCCACCGGGCTTACGACTCATCAGTGCTGTTGGCCCTCTTGTTTTCATGCTGTTTGTCGCCTGACTGAAGTAGGCCGCTAATGGCCCCCAGTGCCTGCAGCATTGAATCAAAGGCTCTGCAGAGTGCCACTAAGCCAAATGAGATGTTCGACGGAGCATCTTTCACAGGCAGGTTTCTCGTCCTCACCAGTAGCTGTTTCGCTCCCGGATGCAGCCGTGCTTATTTCTGTCCTGTAGCTAGAGTCATGGGAGGCAATGTGCAACGTTAGCTCTCCTCCCTCCCTGATAGTGATAAACAGCACTTCTTTAAGCACTCAATAAGCCTGAAGTTAGAACGTCTGGCCACAGAAGGGAAAACATCTAAACATTTGTGCTAACATTGAGCATGTACCTCTGCTAATATGATTTATGGTTAGTGTATTACACTGCTAGTGGTCCAGAACACCACACACACACACACACATGCACACACACACACACATAACGACTCAAGAGATGCGTGTTCTAGATGCGATCCCTGTTAGCCTCAGAGTGAGTCAAAAGATTAATGTCACACAACGGTGCAACCACGGCCTCACACATTTACACATGGGACGCTCACAGGATGAAGAAATGGCACGACAACTAAAACACGTCCTGGGTTGTGATCGCACACAGTCTGACAGTCAGCACATCCATAGCTGTGTCTCCATGTGTTTGTCTATGCAGGTTTTTTTTTTGAACAAAAGGTCATGAATATGGATTCTCGCTTCAGTTTTGTGTGACAGAGCCAAGAGGCAGATTAGATTTCAGTGTGGCGGCTTTTCAGAACAAAAAGGGAGCTTGAGCTTAAGATGATGGACACAAATCCTTACCCTCAGTAACTAACAAGTTGTATTTTTCTGGCTCCCTGAACTCTTAGGAGAACTTTGATCTTTTACACCCCCCACCCCCCACCCTGCCACACACACACACACTTGCACTTTCTCCTGCTAACATGGATAAGACCAGCGAAAGTCCGTGGGCCAAGTGAGCTTTTGCTTATCTACTATGCGCTCACATGCACTCAGACTTTATCTTTTACACACATAGACACTCACACAAATAGACGTCCATCTCTCTCTCTCCCTCTCTCTCTCACACACACACACACTCAAAAAGTGTTTTCCCAAAACCATCAGCTCTTGCTGAAAATCCATGTCCCCCCCATGCTGATTCAGTCTTTACTGACACAGATCATTTATGAAAGGTCCCCATGCATTTTTCTTTCCAGTTTAACCCACTACCATCCTCCCTTCTCCTAACCCCCCCCCCCCCATCTCTTCCCATCACTACTGCCACCCCTCCTTCCGGACTGCACCACATAGTGCCCCGTTTATCACATTTTTCTCAGTAAGCCCCGAAATGAAAGAATTCTTTCATATTGAGTGATCCAATTTAGGAGTAATTTTTTGAGTGATCAGTTGGCTTTTTCAAAATGAATGAAAAGTGTGAAGACTTACAGAATAAGAATGAAATATGGCTTTATCCCTGTGTATAAATTAAGGGGAAGAAAATGCTTATACTGAAGTTTTGTCAGGGCTCAGTGTCTGTGCGCTACCTGGAAAATTGCTGGATTTGGGCGGGCTTTACACTGAGACTCAAAACATGATGGCAGTTTCTTTGCCAATGCCGAAATGCTATACTAATACACTGACAAAAGTATCTCAGTCAGAGGGTCTCGCTCTCGCCTGGGAGAGTTACGATGATATCTACATGGACATCAATGTATTCATCTGTAAGGTTCTGGAAACAAACAGTTACACATACAAACGAACACAAAGGTTAGAACATGTATTTTGTGCGACTGATATCCAGTGCTAGGCTTTTATTGTTATGAGTGAACAGGTTTAACAGCCACTGGCTCGATCTACAGACCTCACTGTTACCTCTCCTTTTATCCCTACTGCAAGATATGCATCAAGATACACTGCTTTAGCTATTGCCTTGCATGTGCATGCAATAATTGGCCTTACCTTCAGGTGGCGCTAGACTCGGGGCAGTTAAAATCAATGCCTTAGATGACTTCTAAGGAAGGAAGAAGGAATTGGTCCTACCGCAACAGGCAAAATGACCTTTGTGACCTCACACACAGACACAGACACACACACACACTCACCACATCAAATGAACTGATAGCACAAACCAGAGTATCCGATGGCATCCGATCATGGCATGTTAAATCTGAGTAGACACTGTCCGCATGGCTTCACATGTTTCAAGCCGCTTCTAATGTAGTTAGTCTGTCATACAACTCCACCTAAGGTCCAATTCACAGGAAATGCAAGATATGCAAACACAATGACGCCACGATGTATCAGGTGTGCTCAAGTGTATTCGTAAGCTTGCGCCCATTGTGACATTTGTGTACATTTGTGCGACTATGAATCCACCCTCACTGTGTGCTTCAAGCCTGAATGTCCTTAGGAAAAAAACGCCTGATAGACACACACACACACACACAAACTAATATAACGTGTGTCCTACAAAAACAACAGCACCACACATGCAAACACACAGCACACGCACACTCAGGCACAAACACACACCAAGACACGAAAACTGACAGAAAAGCATAAACACATTCACACATTGTCAGGCATAGGCACACACACAAACACACATACACACACACACACACACACACACACACTTTAACCCAAATCCTGCCCTGTCTGCCTTGAACATTAGGCCTGTACTGACAGTAGGGCACGCAGTGGCAGCTTTGTGAGCAAGCGGTCCTGACAGGTACTCACTGTCAGCATCCACAGCAGGGGGAGAGAGGGGGGTGGTGGTGGCGGAGGGGCGGAGGGCGCGGCGGAGGATAGCGATGAAAAGAGAGGACTAATCTCTCCAAATCACCAGCCTTTAATATCATGTCACGTCCGGAGCCGCGCAAGAGAGAGACGTTGTGACAGTCCTGACAGGGCAGCAGCTCTCCTGTGGTGCCTGGCAAGTCACCAGTCACCGACGCTTCTTAGCGGGGAGAGATTTCAGCCGGCCGAGAGAGACGTTTGCCCACTCCCTCATTCTGCATAGTCATGGAGCAAACAGTGACAGCAGCCTGAACCATGGAAATGTCAGAGGAAGCAGAAGAAAGATCATTTGGGGGGCAGTTAAAGCTGAAAGAGGCAGTAGAATGCTAAGGAAGTGCTCTGAAGCACTTGGATAGGTTTTTTTTGTGCTGCGGTCAAAGTCAGTGGAGATCACCATCATGCCCTGCTTGCCATTTTGCTTTTAAAGACACGATAAAGAGACGATAATTTGTTTAATAATTGAGCTCCTTGATCCCAAGGTCGAGAGGACTGATTTATGTATTTCAAAAACGTAGTGTATTCACCTTGCCTTTGTCCATTCCTTTTGTGTGTTTCACATTGGCAATATTTGGCACACCAGGTCTTAAACAGCAGCACACCTGATGCTGTAAGTGGCTCAGACATCTGTGTGGAGTAGCCTACCAACTCCACCACTGAACCACTGAAATCTCATGTGCTTCTGGAATACAAAAACTGCCTTTTGTCAAGCTTGACTCATCGTGATGACTCAAATTTATAATTTTGTGCCAACATCCTGCTCCGTGGAGGGAACTGAGATGATTTGATTTTTATTCCCCTCTTAAAAATGATTGATTCCAAAAAGAAAGGCTAAGTCAAATTTACTCTCAATTAATCTGCGGAATTCTGTAATTAAAAATGCTCAAAAGTAATAGACTGGAAACCCCATAGCTGAGGGCCTCGCAGTTCAATTAATTACAAAGAACATGGATTTTACACCCCCATTCAAAGGAGATGGGCAATAGGAGGATGACATCAGAGGTCTTGTGGAAAGTTGTCACATTAGTGGTCGAGAGCCATTAAAAATGTGAAATTAATTGGACATTAAGCCATACGTTAGGTGTAGTTCAAAACAGGTCCAAGATGCTAAGACCGCTAATTTAGAGAGGGGCCATATGTGAATCAGATGGGAACAAAGACATTATGCAAAGTTAGCGAGGGTGCTGATGCTTTGGCAAAAAAAGAAATGGGGGAAGAGAGAGAGAGAGAGAGAGAGAGAGAGACCATTATGAGGTTTCTGTACTTCCAGTTATCACAATGAACTTTTAGCATTTTAAATGCCACTTTGTTCTATTTCTCAGTAGGAATTAGTAGCGGTGAAGAGCTGGATAGGATTGCGCAGGAGGTGTGCCTCCACCTTTGTGTCTTTCGTGAGGAGGTCTATCGGGAGACCTAATTGTATCGCAAGCATGGGATGGTTGGCAAGCAAGCCCTTGTGATTTATACTGTGGAACAGTGGGTTTTTTGGAGTGTAAAATTCATTTCTTACCTCAGGTCTTTCACAAGAATGTGTGTTATTCTTGCAAATAGGCCAATTGAAAATCATGAAATAAGAATTTGTGCATATTTTTTGCAGTGAGAAAGTGTGTGTATGTATATATTTGTGTTTGTGTATTTTTATATGGGTATTTTTCCCTCACGTCATTCTCAATGCTCTGCATTTGCCCTACAAATAATGTGAATTGATATCACTACAATATGTATGCATGTGCGTGCATTCATTTCTGTTTATTTGGTTTTTCCCGCAAAAAGCCATTTATTTTCTTTCCAGAGGGAGAGAAGTGTTTACCCCACACAGGAAAATCCTATCGCCTGTATGACAATACTGTCTAAGTTGGATCTATGGCAGTTTAACACTGATATATTACCATTTGCTCTAGCGGGTGAGTTTTTTGGGGTGTGGGGGAGTTGAGTTGGGGGGGGGGCAGAGGTGAGGGGCAGTGAGTGGGTGCTAGTGAGGTGTTTGTCGTGCACTTGTGCCTTCCAGCTCTCCATGGCGAACGTCTCCACTTTGTTACGCTCCACGGAGGAACAGTTCTCTTCACACTCACAGCATGCTGGTAAGGAAAGCTTTGTTATGCAAGAAAGAGAAAAAAATCCCACCGCCAACGGCATTCTTTCTGAGACCAAATGTTCTCTGAGCAATCGATAGAGATACTCAGGAGGGGGATTTTGAGATAACAAAGAAGGGGGAGGGGGGCAATTCATATCTCCCTTCACACACAAAGTGCAGACCACTTCTTTGATATAGAGAGCCACAATCAATCAATACTGCTGTCATATTTCTCCAATTTACCCAACCCAAAGTAGCCAGGAAACAGGAATGCTGTTAGAATGACCTGCATGATTTTTGGAAGCAAATGTCAATTGAAATAACATCAGAATGTCTTAAGCTGGATTTATACTTCTGCGTCACAACGCTAGGGGGTTATTGAGTTTAGAAAGGGTCCTTTGCGTGTGTCTTTTCTGGTCGTTGCATTGTGAGTATTGGCTTCTGGTGCAAATCAACAGGCTGAAGCTAGCGGCAAGCTACAAGCTGGCCTCATCCACAGTGTCATCTATTGTGTCAGAGGTTTGCAAAGAGTTGTGGACAACACTGCAGCCCGAGTTTTTGCCCTGTCTGTCAACTAACCAGTGGGAAACAATAGCCGGAGATTTCTGGAGACTGTGGAGCTTCCCAAACTGTGTCGGATGCGTTGATGGGAAGCTTTGTCTGGTTAATAAGCATAGTTATCAGTTCATTACTTTCTATGGTCAACTGTCTTTGTCAGGTGAATGGGTAGTTATAAGGCCATTTATGTAAGTTCAAAAATGCCGGTCTTGTACACACAACCCACTGGAAAGGCGGAGAACTGGAATTGATGTAAAGCGGACCAATCACAATCCATGACGTATGCGTCGGTCTGCATACCGTGTCGGCGATACTTTGACGCGTAGTCAGGATTTTTTTCATGCGCACGAAAGGTGTATGCGTAGTGTTGGCGAAGGTCTGATTGGTGTCGGCGAAGGTCTGCGACGACGCAACGCAGAAGTATAAATCCAGCTTTAATGTTCCAAGGTTGTTGGAATGAATCTTAGGTCCTTTGGGTAGATGCATGGCATCATCAGAAAATGGAAGACTAGACTTTTTTTTTTTCTTTTCCGAGATCAACAAACCTCTCATTGTGACTGTGCTTATGTTTATGTATACATGTGAAGAGACATTTGTGAATTGTGTAAAGGTGAGTGACTGAGATGGTGGCAAGTGGTATTTAATGAGACTTGCTTTTAGTCAACTCAACTTGATCAGCGTTTTCAGCGTTTTCCCTACCATATAGACTGCTCTCTGATGATTGCCGCCAGTTGTTTGCACTGGAAAAACGTCTCGCTACTTTCGTAGCTTCGGTTCTCCGAAGAGTCCCGACGACACACAGTTGAGATATCGCAACCCCAGTTGCGCGCGTGCTGAGCATAACTATAACCAACCCTTTGAAAAAGGGAGCATGCAACTTTGCAGCTGCCTGCAGCCCGCGCAGTCGCGAGCTCTAATAAAGGCAGCCCATATAAAAGTTGCAAACATTCTAATCACCTCCTCTTTCGCCCGAAACATCCAGACCTGGCGACTTGAGGCAAGGTGTATTGTGTGTCTTCGGGACTCTTCGGAGAACCGAAGCTACGAAAGTAGCGAGACGTTCTCCTTCATTCGTCCCTTCCGACACACAATTGAGAGCATACAACCAACCTCAAGGAGCTTCCACTCACATGAGGGAGTCGTAGAGTCAAGTAACAGGCAGCTACCGGCGAGGAGCGGATCACACTCCCGCGACACCCGTGCCAGTCACGTCTAGCGCGTAAACCTGACAAAGTGTAATCAAGGCCCCGGAGGCATCCTGACAGGTATCTGCCAACGTGCGGTCTCCTCAGGCAGTGCGAGAGCTGTGTAGACTCGTTTGACCCATCCTGGGCAAGGGCACTCAAGCAGATGACCCTGGAGCGAACGCTTCAGGAGAAGACTACAGGAAGACGGAACGGGTTCGGGCAGAGGGTGACCCCTGAGTCAGCCACAGCAATTCCAACAAACGCCCATACGCTTAACTGAGGTTAAGGCAAGTAAGAACGCAATCTCCAGAGAGAGGAACTGTAGAGCGATTGAGTCTAACGGCTCAAGGGGGAAGCCTACCAGACCCCAGACCACTACTGAGAGGTCCCAGGGACAAGCCGACCTAACCGCCGGTGGTTTAGACGCCTGGCACCCTTGTGAAGCTGGAGGCGAGAGGGTGGACCCCAGGGACACCCCACCAAGCCCACAGATCAGCATAGATGGACTCTAATGTCCTAAGTATGGAAGGCGACAGCTCAAGCTCAGTATGTGCTGGAGTAGTGAGAGCACACAAGCAGCTGAGCAGGACAGTGGGTCAAAGCCCCGAGCCGCACATCAAGACTTGAAGCTTGCCATAACAGAATGCATAGCTCTTCCGGGCCATAGCACTCTGGACCAAGCCAATCACATAGGAAACGACCTTGTCCCAGCAGTTTGTCCTGTTCAGGAGCTAGCTGACAGGCTTCGGGGCGGGGATGCTATATCAACCCGCATGCCTGGGAGAGCAGGTCTCATCTCTGCGGTAGCGACAACGGTTGACCATCCAGCAGTGAGGCCAGGCCCGCGTTCCAGCCCTGGGAGGGCCAGAAGCCATCTGGCTGAGCGGCCTGAGCCCATGGTCCAGCCTTGTTAGACACGACCGTGGTAACCACTCCCTGGCGGGACCGCACCTAAGCGCTGCTGCGCACAAGGAAGACGGGCGCCTCCAGTGGTTAAACAATTCCCACATTTCACTGGGCACTCTAACCTGGCAAGTCCGATGCAAGCATGAGGACATATCCCTCCACACCGGGCGCTACTGTAGCAGGCGGAGGTGTAGGAGACTCAGTGGTGTGGTGCATCTGGCAGCGCACAGCCAACCACAAGCCTGGGGCACAGACCTGTCGTGACCTCTGCTCCAAGTCTGAAATGTCACAGACGCCCCCCTATGCCTATCAGTCTCGTAGGGGAGAGAGTGAAGGTTGAATCGACGCACTTCATGAGGCAACGGGGAGACAGAGAGAGGTCGAATGGGAGGGCTGCGCATTCGAACGCTCCGCCTTCGAAGGCAAAGCGGAGAAGCATTGCGCCCACTCACGATGCCAATGACGCTCTGACGTCGGCTCTACTCACAGGCCGCAGGTCGCCGTGAGCTGGAGCAACAGTCCAAACCTGACAATCAGGACTGCTCTGTGGGAGAGATAAGGTAGCAAACCGCAGCGCAACGCTGTCACCCTGCTGAGCTCCCGAGGTGAGGCCTGTAGCACGCAACCCGAGGACTGAGGTGGTGACGCGCGGTGATCCCAGGGGCCGGAAGTGCTCCTGAAGCGACTTCCTGATGCCCTAGGGGAAGACTTGCTCCCCTGCGCAAAAAGGCGCGGAGCTGACGCCCTGCTGAGGCTTGAGGCGAGGCCCATGGCACACGCCTGTAGCGGCTCTGTAGGGCTGGGGGCGCAGCTGAGGCGACATCCAGATGCCTAAGTGGAACACTCTCTTCCTTGTCTGGCTGTGCGTTGCGCACACGCTCACCGCCAACAGTAGGGGTCCACGAGCGGTAGTGGGAGTGGCTCCATGAGGTTGGCGGCACATCTGAGGTGACAGCCAGTACCCGCAGGGAGCGCCTGCATCCACTGCCCAGCTGCATGGCATGCGCACATCCCGCAGGCAGGCACAGGCTGGGTGAGAGCCAACGGTTGGGGCCCGCAAGCAACGGCGGGGGTGCCTTCACAAGGCTGGCGTCGCCCCCACAAGGCTGGCGGCGCATCTAAGGCGACAGCCATGTACCTGTGGGTAGAGACCACATCGACCTCCCAGCCGTGTGCATGTCCCAGCCGGGCCGCTTGCAGGCACAGGCTGGTTGTGAGCGCAGGGAAGTGGGGGTGGGAGCACGGGAGTGCCTCCACAAGGCTGGCGCCGTATCTGAGGCGACAGCCATATACCTGTGGGTAGCGTCCACATCCATAGCCCAACCGTGCGTATGCCCCACGCCGGGCCGCTTGCAGGCACAGGCTGGGTGAGAGCCAACGGTTGAGGCCCGCAAGCAATGGCAGAAGTGCCTCCACAAGGCTGGCGGCGCATCTAAGGCGACAGCCATGTACCTGTGGGTAGAGACCACATCGACCTCCCAGCCGTGCGCATGTCCCAGCCGGGCCGCTTGCAGGCACAGGCTGGTTGTGAGCGCAGGGGAGTGGGGCTGGGAGCGCGGGAGTGCCTCCACAAGGCTGGCGGCGCATCTGAGGCGACAGCCATATACCTGTGGGTAGCGTCCACATCCATAGCCCAACCGTGCATATGCCCCACGCTGGGCCGTTTGCAGGCACAGGCTGGGTGAGAGCCAACGGTTGGGGCCCGCAAGCAATGGCGGAAGTGCCTCCACAAGGCTGGCGGCGCATCTGAGGCGACAGCCATGTACCTGTGGGTAGTGTCCACATCTACCTCCCAGCCGTGCACATGTCCCATGCCGGGCCACTTGCAGGCACAGGCTGGTTGTGAGCGCAGGGGGGTGGGAGTGCGGGAGTGCCTCCACAAGGCTGGCGGCGCATCTGAGGCGACAGCCATATACCTGTGGGTAGTGTCCACATCCATCGCCCAACCGCACGCATGTCCCACGCCGGGCCGCTTGAAGGCTGGGTGAGAGCCAACGGTTGGGGCCCGCAAGCAACGGCGGAAGTGCCTCCACAAGGCTGGCGGCGCATCTGAAGCGACAGCCATATACCTGTGGGTAGCATCCACATCCATCGCCCAACTGTGTGCATGTCCCACGCCGGGCCGCTTGCAGGCACAGGCTGGGAGTGAGTGCGGGGGTGGGGGGGGGTTCTGTCTGCCCCCGAGCCAGCCTCCACCAAGCAGGTGGAAGGAGCAGAGGCACGCAAGACGCAGCGAGGGTGGCTCTGTAGGGCTGGAGGCGCGCCTAAGGCGACATTCAGATGCCTAAACAGAACACTCTCCTCCCCCATTCAGCTGTGCATTATGCATACGGCCAGTGCTAACCGGCTGCGGAGTGGTTCCGAAGTCTGAGGTGACACACTGGACCAGATGTCCGATTGGCGCAGGGGGAAAGGCCTGAGAGCACATAACCTCAGGGCCACTAGGGGGCAGTAGGCACACAGGACGGCCCTTGGGTCCCATCCGGAAGAGAGCCAGGCTCGCCGTAGGCTGCACAGTCTACTTACTGAACAGCGCTTGTCGAACTCCTTCTAGAACTGCAGATCAAAGGAGTAAGAATTCCACTCTCAGCCCACGGTGAGTTTACCCCCTTGCATCAACCGGGATTTGAACCCAGATCCCCTGCATAAGCAGATGCTAATGCATTCAACCACATTAACACAGCTACACCTTCAGTGAGAGCAAGATAAAAAACAATAGAGGTGGCATTAGGGCTATTAAGCACATAACGCCAGATTATGGCTCGTAGGAGCATCTAGAGCTTGAGAAAACACAATTCAAGTATTTGTACAAGCTGTTCAACAACACCGTTTTCATGAACACGACGGGATTTGAACCCGCGACTCTTGAGTGGTAGGCGATATCGGATCCGCTTAATCAGTGCATCCGGATGCTTAAGGTGTTTACACCACGTCTTATTTGAGTGGCTCAAACGGAGTAACAATCGGACGAAAAATTTGTCCATTTGTTAGAGGATTCCGGCTTTCAACTCTAGTTGAAACTACATAGTCGGATTATCAGTTTCTCATCGTTACCACTGACCTATCGTGAATTCCACGTGACAGTAGAATTTTCACGTAAATGGAAGCCCCATTCAGTGACTGCTACAGCTAAGTAAACATGCCAACGGACGGGCTGAACTGGGAGATCACCGTCTGAAAAAAACGTCCACCAGTGCATAGAGTGCAAGCACTGGGGCTCATTAACGGTGGCTAAGCCGTGTAGAGAGTGCGCTGTGTTTGTGTCAAACATGAGGGCGAGCTGAGCTCCACCACGCTGTGACAGGGGACACAGACAGCAGCTACAGAAGCTGCCTTGAGAGCACGCTAGTCACCGTAGCACGCTAGTCACCGTAGCAGGGATGAATTGGCGAGGAAATCTCCATCAATGTATAGAACGGTAGGCATCGTCGTCTTCGAACGGTGAGCGTCTACCGAGGTTTCATCTCTTCAGAGTCTGCTGGAGCGGCACAAGGCTAAAGGGGCTAAGCCACAAGGCCTGCTAGCCGCTGGGATGCTAGCAACTCGGGGGCCTGACCACATGAAAGGCTAGCGGGGAAGAAGAGGGAAGCCGGGCCTGAGCGCCACAGGCAATCTAGCCTGAGAGGAGCTAGCTGGCTAGCTGCAGACAGTGAGGAGCTAGCTTAGGGAGCTAGCTCAGTGGAAGAATCCTCCATCGCCGAACCAACGGCGTTTCTGCAGTCTTTCCTGTGAGAATCTTCGTGCAGCATGCCTCTGAGGCAACTCGCACACCGCTTCACCGACGACATCGTGTAATCCTGGGGCACCGAAGACGGTTTGCCGTGGACTTACTGGCGTAAGCCTCGCGGTAAGTGAAGCAATCCTAATATTTTATCTCGAAGTAGTAGCCTTAAAGGCTGTTTGGTTGGCTAAGTCTAGTTGTTAGCCAAGGGTTGGAATAAGTTAGCTAGAGCGCACAGCTGCTGAAGGCGAAAGAGGAGGTGATTAGAATGTTTGCAACTTTTATATGGGCTGCCTTTATTAGAGCTCGCGACTGCGCGGGCTGCAGGCAGCTGCAAAGTTGCATGCTCCCTTTTTCAAAGGGTTGGTTATAGTTATGCTCAGCACGCGCGCAACTGGGGTTGCGATATCTCAATTGTGTGTCGGAAGGGACGAATGAAGGAGAACACTTCCTGATTAGGGGCTTTGAAGATATATTGACGATTTGAGGGTTTTCTAAAGGGTGAGTGAAAATGCATGCAAATGTGTTTATCAGCACATGCAATTTAATGGCTAATGTCATGTCAGACATTGTCAGATGTATTTTTAGAACAGAGACAACCTAAAAGATATTATAAACTAAGTATAAAGTAAGTTAGTAAAGCAAAGTTAGCTGGAATTTAACACACACTTTTATCCAAAGCGACAAGGATTCACAATGCGGGGTTCACCTCTGGGTCACCCAATTGTCAGTTGCGGGACGTAACCGCTCCTTTTTATTTTACCTTTGGTGATCTCAGCATTAGTAGAATCTGAGCAATACATCTGCAGAGTTCAGTACCCAAAAAGCTACATGTATAGCCAGACTTGTCCTGCTTCAGTACCTTTGCTTAGAGTCATATTTCACTACATTACTGTGTCAGGGGACTCTTCGAAGGCTTCAGGTTCCAAAGCTATAAATCCCAGCAACCAACCAGCACTGAAGTGTCTGGTTTGAAGTTCAAACAACATGTCCACCCCCAGGCATAGTAAACATGAACTGTTCTTCGATGAAACCCTTGGGTTGTTTGCATTGGAAAAGCTCATTGTGATTAGGATCAGTACAGCTGTATTGATGATTCATGGGCTCATCAACTGATTGGCACAGCCTAATCTCATGACTAATGTCTGATCTTATGAGTGCAGAGATGAGCATATCTAGCATTTTGACAGTCTTAAGAGAAAATCTTTATGGTGCATGACTGGAGGTGCTTTGTGAATTTCAGCCATTGACTTACTGTTAATCCCTAATCATTAGTTAACCCTCCTTTATGTTACGGGTCAAATTGACCCGCTTGACAACTCGAAAATCAAGAAAAAATAAATGGAGTTGCTCTTACAAACAATTTTTCATAGATCTTCAAACTCTCAAAACGGGTCAGATTCACTGTATCACATCAGGAGGTGTTAGTAATGACATATTTACACTGCTGGTTGAGATTTTAGTTTTTAGACATCTTTTAGATAATTAAACATGGACCGGGTCAAATTGACCCAGGAACACCATTGCTGTTCCTAAAAAATGAACATAATAAGGTGTAAATAATAAGGTTAAACTCCCTCAAACAACTTGCCCAAACTTTTGCAGATTTCCCTTAGTAAGGAATCCCCCCCCCCTTAGTGATCTTAACATAACAGTGAAAACAGAGCAGTACAAAGGGCAGTAGCAGAGAGCTATACTCTTTAGACTTGTGCCACTGTTGTGTTCCATGCTCTGTTCAATGTTGTATTTCGCTTCACAGGCATCAGATGTCTACAGCTAGAAATCCCAACATCTACTTTAATCAACCTGCAGAAACTGCATGAAAATGAGAGCAAGGTCACACTGGAGGACTTTCTTAAGTCAACTGTGTGACAAACTGCAATGAAATATTTTCAACTGTGTTCACTCAACAAGTGCCTTTTTTGTTTGAGAGCTATGACTCTAAAATTCTACTCACAGCCTCCTTGAAAGGTCATCTCTGACATTTCTCAAGCTTATAAATTAGCTTTTCTTTCCTTTGTCAATTTTTCTTTATTTCTTTCTGTCTTTCTCTCTTTCTCTGTGGAGATGTTCATAGGAGATGATTTAAATGACAAAGCTCAATTTCATTTTTGACCCTTTAAAAAGACAATCTTCGGCTCATCAGGATTGAGAAAGAGGTGTTTCTGTCAGAGCAAGCCCTTTCTATCTGCTGTCGATAAAATCAGCTCACACTTTAAGATGACCCAGTCAGAAGGGTTGCCTCATAGCTTCAAAACACCAAAGTCTTGGAGGGACTTATTATAGTCCCTAGTCTGTCTGTGATGGCATTATATAGTGCAACTGCGGTCAAAAGATAGTAAAATACCAATTAGTACATTTGTTTGTACATCAAAGGCTGCCAGCAGTGGTACATTACCACCCACTCCTACACACACACACACACACACACACATACACACACACACACAGACATTAAATGAAAAAGCAGATAAAAAAAGATTAAAGCCACTGGAATACACAACAGAAACAAAGACAAGTTCAGAGCTACTCCAAGACAATTAATTGTTGATTCTTGGCTTCCATTTGCATATCAAAGGATGACATACACGTGCGCACACACACACACACACACACACACACACACACAAATGCAGCATCAGACACCTATGGCACAATTATGTTCCCAAACATGTTTAACTGAAGTTGACGCAGAGATGAAAGCTGCTGGTCGTTCTGTAGACCGGAGACAGGGGATCTGAGAGCAGGAGAACAGGGGTGTAGGGCCAGGGGTGTACTCCAAGCCTGTGCTTTGGGCTTTAGTGATGTTAGGCCATGGCTCTTCAAAGCCCTGCATAGGCCTACACCTCCAGCAAATGCCCCTGATCCCATGCCCCTCCAGTGTGCGTGCCCTTTTACATAACTTGTGTCCAGATATTTTTGTATTATTATTATTAGTTGTAGTAGTAATGTTAGTAGTAGTAGTAGTAGTAATGGTAGTAGTACTGGTAGTAGTAGCAGTAGTAGTAGCAGTACTGGTACAGTAGGGGTAGTAATAGGAGTAGTTGTGGTATTAGTGGTAGTAGTGTCCTTGTTACTTACAGTAGTTAGGATTAGCAGATGACAGATTGTGTCGGGGGGACTATTTGCTGTCATTAGAAATGAATAGGAACATACAACACTCGACCATTTAAGGATGTAGGCGACAAAAAAGAAATCAACAATGTAACATTACAGTTATAGAGAAGAGATTACCACATGTATGATTTTTGGAGATACTGTGGAAGTTTCATCAACTTAGGACCACCTTCAACAACTTCTGTCGCTCCTAAATGAACAAAACGTCTGAGTCACTGTGGAAAAGTTGCCCCCTTGTTAAACTTTTCCCCAAACGCTTGCAACACTGTCCCTACATACAACTGACAAACATTTCCCGACCCACGCACACACCCGGCAAGTTCATTACACGCAATACCGGTTTAGCACGTTTTGAACGCACTCACATTTCACCGTCACGTCACATATTTCTGTACTCACCCATTTTCATCCAACAACTCCGCAAGCCGCGAGGTACCCGCTGGTTTTGCTCCCCCAAACATTTCCACCACACGCACCTGCATTTCCCAACCATTGCAACTACACTGACAGCATTCACTTCCCTGTTGTGTGCCCCACTGTCTCTGGTCCCCTGGGAAACCCGAACTGTCGGACTTGCAACCTTTTTGTATCTTTGTTTTGATGACGTCTCTGTCCAGTTGTTGTTAGGATTACAAACTGGTTTTAGGTTGAAAAATATGTATTTTTGATAGCCGACAATGATGGTAATATTATTAGCCCAGAATTAGGCCAGAAAGTTCTCCTGCTCCTGCCAACAGAGGAGAACAAGCTGCTGGCCAAGTGGCAGGGGCCCTTTAGCATCAGCAGGAAGATGGGGCCAGCCACCTACGAGCTGGACATGCCGGGGAGGAGGAAGCCGAGGCAGGTGTTTCATGTAAACCTGCTCAAAGAGTACCACGACAGAGAGCCGCCGGTGAGTGACCAGCTCCTGGTGCAAGCTGTGAGAGAGGAGTGCGACACCCCTGAGCAGTTTTTTCCCACTGACTGCACAGCAGGGGAACCAGACTTCTCCCATCTCACCGCAGAGCAACAGGCAGAGTTGCGGGCTGTCATCCCAGAGGGCCTGTTCACCGGGCAGCCGGGGACCACTTCATTGGCTGAGCACCCTATCCACTTGAAAGAGACCACCCCAAAACGCCAGCGAATGTACCGGGTCCCAGAGCGGTTACTGCCAGCTCTCCAGGAGGAGCTGCAGGTGATGGAGCAACTGGGCGTCATTGAGCGCTCGGACAGTGCCTGGAGTAGCCCCATCGTCCTGGTGGCCAAAAAGGACGGCACCATGAGGTTCTGTGTGGACTTCCGCCAGGTCAATGCCCAGACCCACTTCGATGCCTACCCCATGCCCCGGCTCGAGGAGCTGGTCGAGCGTGTAGGTGGGGCCCGATTCACCACCACGCTGGACTTGAGGAAAGGGTACTGGCAGGTCCCCTTAGCAATCGAGGCCAGACCTTACACTGCCTTTCGGTCATCCCATGGACTGTTTCAGTTCACCAAGATGCCTTTTGGCCTCCAGGGGGCGCCAGCCACCTTTCAGCGGCTCATGGACCGTGTACTGGAAGGGACTGGGGCCTTTGCTGGTGCGTACCTGGATGACATTGTGGTGCATAGCGCCACCTGGGGGGAGCACGTGGAACATCTCGCAGAAATCTTCAAACGCATCCACGAGGCTGGGTTGACGGTCCAGCCCAAGAAATGCACCAGCCCGAGGTGCGGTACCTTGGTCACATTGTGGGCCACGGTGTGATCCGTCCACAAACAGACAAGCTGGAGGCCATTCGCAACTGCCAGCGGCCTCAAACCAAGAAGGAGGTCAGATCCTTTTTGGGTCTTGCAGGGTGGTACAGGCGTGGGAGGAGCCGCACGAGAGAGCCTTCACAGACTTGAAGGAGGCTCTGTGCAGCGATGCAGTGTTGAGGAGCCCAGACTTTGGCCAGTTGTGGACTGTTCAGACTGATGCCTCTGGGGTCGGGTTGGGGGCAGTCCTGCTCCAGGGGGAAGGCGATCAACAGCGGCCAGTCGCCTACATAAGCCGTAAACTGTTCCCACGAGAGACCCGATACTCAGCTGTCGAGCTGGAGTGTCTCGCGGTGAAGTGGGCCTTGGACACTTTTCGTTACTACCTTCTAGGTAGAGACTTTGTCAGAGACAAGCCGCGAGGTACCCGCTGGTTTTGCTCCCCCAAACATTTCCACCACACGCACCTGCATTTCCCAACCATTGCAACTACACTGACAGCATTCACTTCCCTGTTGTGTGCCCCACTGTCTCTGGTCCCCTGGGAAACCCGAACTGTCGGACTTGCAACCTTTTTATATCTTTGTTTTGATGACGTCTCTGTCCAGTTGTTGTTAGGATTACAAACTGGTTTTAGGTTGAAAAATATGTATTTTTGATAGCCGACAATGATGGTAATATTATTAGGATTTTGGCCTGTTTGTTGCACTATGATTTATTTCTTTATTGTGAAAAGGGTTTTGTGCACCACTCTCCCGCCTTTGCGTGATGACGTGACTAAGGGGTGGTCCCATAAAAGACTGAGTTTCTGTCATTCAAGACACAGCGTCTTAGGGAGGACAGCTTGCTGTGAGGCTGAGACTGAGCGCTGTGTAAGCGTGTAAGAATTTTTGGAATTGTGACTCTCTATTCTGTCTGTATTTACTATTTTGTTTGATTTCGCTTTTAAGTTTGAACAACCCTCGGGTTGATTTTGTTGTTGTTGTTGTTGTTGTTTGTTGTTTTTTTTGTTATCATTTTTGAGCACTGTAAATAAACCAGCACTCTTAGCCCAAAATCTGCACCTGTCTGTGGTTCGCCAAGGTTTTTTTTTCTCTGTTGCCTGAAAAGCACGCACATCCCCAAGGTGAAGAGTGGTCCGCGTGGCTCCAGTCTCACAGTTACATTACCCCTAAGTTGTATAACTCCAGTGATGAAAGTTTTTTTTTAATTTATTTTTGGATTTTCTTTTATAATTTTTTCATTTTGTAACATTGTTTTTATAAATGCTACACTACCAGTGATATCAATTGCAAATGCTTTAAGCTGCTCAGTTTTGTATGTGAGTGAAACTTAAATACCTGTGCATAATCTCCTGCTTTGTTTCTCACTTAATAGTAGTAGAAAAGAAAACCTTGGAAGCCACAAAGAAGTTAGATTTCACTTTGTTAATCCAGTATATAACAGCACTGCAGTTTTCAAAACCTATCTTCCCCTTCGGCCAAAGTACAGTGTTTTCAGGTAATTAGCATAATTATTTTGCAGAACTGCTTACAAATGAATTTCCTAAAAGCCTCTGTGATCCATGTTAAAAAACATGTACTCATTCCTCAAGCAGCCTGCAGTTACCCGAGTAAAAGCCTAAAGTTACCTTAACAGTCCTGATATGGCCTTGGTCCTACAGTAAGTGTCTTGTTCAAAAGAAGTAGTGCCATCCTGCTTTTTTCCCCTCCATATAGGCTCCATTACACATTGATTGTTGGTTTAGTATGTTATCAGGCCCAGAAAACTTTGCTGTGAGCATATGTTGGTTCCCTGCTGAGTCTAAATGTGACAGGATTTTTTCTTCTTTCAGAACCCCGCCTGGTGAATACTCATACATGACGAGAATGCCATAAATATTTTCCAAGATAAAAATATTAAATGTAGAAAACATTTTGAATATAACAATAAATATGTATGTATATCTCAGTTTTGTTTTGTTTTTTTTAATCAAAGGACCTTCATTACACACATTGTATAGTAAGTCGTTGCAGTTTACTTTTTGTAACCCTTATCAATCCCACAAATCTTCCATTAGAAGTTTGCTAAACAGAAATAATAAAATAACAATAGAAGAAACACTGAAGTGGAAAGTCACACAACAATCTTACAATCCACTCAAGAAAGCCATTTTCCCCCTCAAGAACAACCCTTTGAAAACGACAGCCATGCCATTTTATCAGGGCCAAATCATATAGGGCGGAATTCTCAGATAAGCGCGCAAGTCTGTTTTTGCGCGGTTTCATTTACGCGCCTTTGTACTGCGCGCATTCTCCTCTTTCGACACCTGCTCCTCCCACAGCCCTTAAAGTCCAAATCGAGGCGTGTTTACGAAAGGGGCAGTATTAACCCAAAATAGAGGGCAGTCTCAGTACCAATGTCGTGGATTGTGGCTATCAGGAAAACATGGAACAAGGACTTTGGATTAACCATGAAAATGCCGTTGTAGTCAACAGAAAACGGCAACCATGACTTTAAATTGGAATAGGCATATCATATGACAATATTAAGCGTCTGTGCCTATGGGCTAAGCTATCAACTCAAAGTAAGACCACAAATCAATTAACACATTGACATAGTATTTCAACAACCGCAAAACGTTTGCAAATACAATTGAACAATACAATTTCATTGAATTAATAAACTGTACGCAATGACAAAAATAAGAAATAAATAATTTATCACTTGTTAACCAGCGAAAAACATTTAAACTGTGCTCATTCTACCTTAGAACTCCCTGGAACAACCCATATTCCAGAATCGCTTGTGACCTTGATGATCACCGCCCGGTTTAGTGGATCATTGCTGCGAAAGCATAGCTGATTTGCTCCAAAGACCTCACGGTCCAAACAAAGCGCAGAGTGTGGTGTCTGTGAGTGTGAGTCATACTCGCAGGACAAACCGATAAATGTGTGGCTGTCTGCGTGCTTCTCTCGTTCCCACTTAAGCAAGGCAGTGCAGGACTAGCATTTTGGTTGTCATTTTTGAGAACATGGTAGAAATATCGTCGTACTCTCTTATTTTAATTGAACAATATTTAAAACAGGAGACAGACGAGGATTTTAAAAAAACAGTAACAGAGTTGATGATTTTGTCTGATAATTTCTTGTGGTTGTGTTAAATGTAGTGTAGAAAGTGTAGAAATGTAATATACAATGTCTCAAACATTGGCATGTTCAAAATCGGCGGTGACCGACATCAAACGCAATATACTATTTCACCATATAGTGGCGCTTGACCTTAATACAGCCCTCAAAGGTGCGTAACAGTAAAAAGACTTAAGTCAGAAGGAGAATACGCCTAAGGAAACTTTCCATGAGGAACGCCCCTGTTTCAGGGTTGCTCCGCCTAGAGCGCGCAACTTGGCCTTTGGGGCGCAAGTGACTGATTTGAGCCTATGGCAGAATGCGCGCAGGCTGAAAAGCGCGCAGCTACGCGCTTTTTTTTTACTTAAACACCCCGGAGAATTCTGCCCATAGTGAATATAATCATATGTTCTGGACTCTGAAATTGGCGTTTTGTTCTCGTCTCATGTGAAATATAGTGCTCTTTGGGAGTTGTGCGGTCTCCTTGTGATGAATGTAAGCCATTATTGACGTATGTGCTGCACTCATCTCGTTCAGAATGCATGATGGGGGGGGGGGTGGTAAAAGACTCCACCTGTCAAAGCAGGTATGGCTGCTGCTCCAAGGGGGGAAAGAAGGGAGATGGAGAGAGGCAATTATCACACTGTGCCTGCTACTTTGAGTGCAGCCCTATTAGAGCGAGTAGCACCGTAGAGTTATACAGTAGCACTGTAGAACTAAACAATGAAAAATAACCACCAATTATAATCTCCGCTTTTTAGAGCACAGCCTGACACTTTCCACTCAAGCCAGCGTTTTGTAACTCCAAATGACACAGCCCACGTTGCACGGTAATTATACAATTATAGACGTCGTACAACACGAATTAGCAGGGCATATTGGCAGACTGTACAGCACTTCGTACTTCTCGGATAGCAATTGTATTATTAGCATAGGTTAATAAGCATGTTTATTAAGATGTTGTCATTATAGATCAGTTTGGTGTGTTGCATGTGGTGTGCATTCCTGTAAATTTTACAAGCTATAGGCCATGTAATGGTGATAATGTATTGTTCGCTAGTCATTAAGTAACCAAATAGTTCAAGACAAACATGCCATGAAGTCATTTTTCACAGCGGTAAATAACTGAACTGTGAACATTCGGAAGCTTCATTCAGTGTGAATGGAACATCCCACTGGATTCTTAAGAGCTGTAGAATATGTAATGGCAATTTGATGACTAATCTGAAACACAAAGACTTTAAATGTTAGAATAACTGACTTAATAATTTTTATCCTCTTGGAATTTGCACTCTTTAGACCATAATCATTTTTTCAGTGTCACTAATATGGGGTCTGTATGACAGTCATTCTTTCACTGACTCATCAGTGGGAGCGTAGTTAATGTGCACAGTACGGCATGCTGTCTTGATATAATGGAAGCACACATGTACTAACACTCGATCTCAAGCGCTGTCTTCATAAGGAACAGTTACAGTCCATTTTCCATAGCTATTTTCATGCCACTGAACAGCCCTTTTCACCAGCCATCCCACCTCAGACAATGACTGTGGCAGTTCCTTCCACACAGGCACACGCCTCCTCTGGCATGTAAAATTCCGAGCACTGGATTCATACTAAAATAACACAATTACCCTGAATAATTAATAACAGCGTCGCCTTTCGTTTTGATGAGCCTGGGGCTAATGAAATCTCAGCAGAGCGAGTGCAGACAGGATCGAGATGCGCATGGCAAGGCGAGGTGAGGCATGCGACCCGACTCCCCTCCCCCGAAGCCCCCCACTCCCATCCTCTCCTTCCCTCCCTGACGCGCTCTCTCCCTCATCATGGGGTCCATCCCGGTGGAGCACCGTAATCATAAACCAATTGCACCTGATCTCAGACCAGCCAGAGCGGGACCACCAGCTGACTCAAGAACAATCACTGAGGCCCAATCAAAGAAGACCCATCCACCCCCAAAAGCCCTTAAGTATTCTTCAATAAAGTGATAACCCTCCTATTAAAACTTTGACCATGTCCTAGTAGAGTACTGAAGTTGAGTTCTAGTTCTTGAGCAGAAGTTGAGTTCTAATTCTAGTACCGAAGTTTAGTTCTAATTCTAGTACTGAATGCAGTTCTGCACAGTAAAGGGAAGGAATATAAGATGCGTAGTTTGCAGTAAGTGCAAATATTGCTTTCAGAGTTGGGGGTCAGATTGTATCCTTGTGCAGTCTTGTGTTGTAGTGTTGCATTGGACAAAGCACTTCTGTTGAAATGAAAAATGGTGTTTTGCTGTTAATGCAGCCTGTTGGCACACTGTGTTAAAACATGACGGAGACAAAAATGACTGTGGAGTCTGCATGCATCGATTTGGTGATGAAAGCTCAGTCCAACTGCTTCTTTTGTTGGCGTGAAACTTACACTGATTTTCATGAGATTGTCAGTGAGCGTGTATCAAAGAGCAGCCGACTGACACGCTTCTGAATCGGCAATCAGGCGGCGTTGCTTAAAATTCTGCCGACGTGACAATGCTGCCCGGCATCAGAGAGGAATGCTGCTGCAACGTGAGCCGGCACCTGGCGCAAGTCACAATAAAGCCTCTCTCCCCCGCCCCATCCCACCCAACACGACTTTCATGAAACATTCGCCTACGTTTCCTCCTTTTGTGCTGTCTCTGTGGTGTCATTTTGATTCATCTGCTCTCCCTCTCTCTCCCTGTGATACCGATATTGCTGTTGTGTTGAAGACAAGAGCCTGGCTCTAAGAGAAGCTAAGCTGACAGACATGCCACAATCCCTTTATTTTTCCAGGACTTATTTATTAATCATATATCTTCAAATGGCAACTTGCCTGGTATGTGTACAATGGCCATTTAAGTTTTTTTTTTAATCAAAGGACCTTCATTACACACATTGTATAGTAAGTATGCAGTTCAATATCCTTTTTGTTACCCTTATCAACCCCACAAATCTTCCATTAGAAGTTTGCTAAACAGAAATAATAAAATAATAATAGAAGAAACACTGAAGTGGAAAGTCACATTTTATTTATTTATTATATATTTATTTATTATATCTTTTTTTATTTTTACAACCTCCAATGCATAATTACGGAAGCCCTGAACCGCAAGTGTAAAAAAAAAAAAAATTACCCCAACATTTTTTTTGTTGTTATTTTGTACGACATTATCTCATTATTTTGAGATAATAAGTCGTTATTTCGAGATATTATCTCGTTATTTCGAGATAATTTAAAAAATATATATTTTTGGGGAGGGTGGAAATTTTTTTTTTCTTCCCCCCCCAATATATTATCTCGTTATTTCGAGATAATAAGTCGTTATTTCGAGATATTATCTCGTTATTTCGAGATATTGTCTCGTTATTTCAAGATAATTCTTTGCTGTTTCAGTTGAACTTTAAACCAATATCAATATTAGCCACTAGATGGCAGAACATGTTAACTGACGCACATTCAAAAAATCAGCACCACCTACTGATGACAGCCTGTAAGGTCCGACCACCAATTTGAATGTTAGTTTCCCCATGAAGTTCACTTTATGTTTTATAGTGATGTCATTGGTAATGGATTTAATGGCAAGTAATAATTATGGCAAATGTCTTCGTTATGATAAAACTTATTAGGGAGTGCCTGTGACGTTCCATTTCCATCAGGGAAGAAGACATCAGATCAACTGAAGTAAGTAATATCATTTGTGTGATCTTCTAAATGATTAAAAAAAAAATGCTATTTACACTACCTTTTACAGTCTGATTGCATGACCGCGAGTTGTCACGTCACCCACGTTGTTTGGGTTTGGACACGCAGTAAACCACGTTAGGCCAACAGTAGCCTATATACGTTGTGACTAGGCCTGTTATGTTGTGTAACAGTGTAGGATAAGTTATAATACCACTGAATACATGTTGTTGAGATTCCTTAAAACTCAATTCATTTCATAGCATCAAAGAGTATAGAACAGCATTGCATTTCAATATTCCATTACCTAATTTCATAGCCAAATAGCTGCCTTCAAGATCTATATCAGCGCAGCCTACGTGTAGGTAACTAAAAAATGTTTTAAGCTTCGCTCAAGCATATTTGCCTACAGGGTTGGCAATATCAAGAGTCATGTCTAAAGAACATGTAAATGCTTATACTTTATACCCAGCATATATAGTTGACAACTCACGGTCATGCAATCAGACTGTAAAAGGTAGTGTAAATAGCATTTTTTTTAAAAAATCATTTAGAAGATAACACACAAATGAAATTACTTACTTCAGTTGATCTGATGTCTTCTTACTTGATAGATATGGAATGTCACAGGCACTCCCTGATAAGTTTTATCATAACGAAGACATTTGCCATAATTATTACTTGCCATTAAATCCATTACCAATGACATCACTATAAAACATGAAGCGAACTTAATGGGGAAACTAACATTCAAATTGGTGGTCGGACCTAACAGGCTGTCATCAGTAGGTGGTGCTGATTTTTTGAATGTGCGTCTGTTAACACATTCTGCCATCTAGTGGCTAACATTGATATTGGTTTAAAGTTCAACTGAAACAGCAAAGAATTATCTCAAAATAACGAGATAATATCTCGAAATAACGAGATAATATCTCGAAATAACGACTTATTATCTCGAAATAACGAGATAATATATTGGGGGGAAAAAAAATTTTTTGGAAAAAAAAAAATTGCCAAATTTTTTTTTAAAATTATCTCAAAATAACGAGATAATATCTCGAAATAACGAGATAATATCTCGAAATAACGACTTATTATCTCGAAATAACGAGATAAAATATTGGGGAAAAAAAATAATAATTTTCCACCCTCCAAAAAAAAATTTTTTTTTTTTAAATTATCTCGAAATAACGAGATAATATCTTGAAATAACGACTTATTATCTCAAAATAATGAGATAATGTCGTACAAAATAACAACAAAAAAATTGTTGGGGTAATTTTTTTTTTTTTACACTTGCGGTTCAGGGCTTCCGTACCATAATGAGGCATAGTTGTTTCAAAAATAAAAACTCGCTAGCTGAATAGTTTCTTGGAACATACATCATAATTGATTTGAGATACATAATGCATGTATGTGTAAAAAGTTTAGAGATGTAGTATCTCCTTGTAAATCCACTCCTCCACATGCTTTCCTTTCTCTATTCACTTGGAGTTTAATATATTGTAGTGACCTTAGTAGTGGCACGAGTGGTGTAGAGCTACCCCTCTGGTGTTTTTAGTCTGAGGCTTGGTTCACATATACCGTGGGTTGATGTGGTCAAAGATGTCCGAAAGAAAAAAGAAACATAAACAAAGATTCCTGAAGTATGACTTTCTCTCGCTTTAAGATGCAGTAGGCACACTTTCAGCACAGTGCTCTTCCGAACAGCTTTGAGATTCCTGATGTCAGCCCAGTTCTCCATTCATTCTCATGGGAATAAGATGTGCATTATCAGTGAAATAAGGTGAAGGGATGAGGGACCACCAAGGAGATGGGACCGACTCTCACACACACAGACACACACACTCACACACACACACACACACACACACACACACACACCAATTACCAACCACGGGCAAGAGCAGTGATGAATTGAGGTTATCAATTTTTTTTCTCCATTCCATCTCTTGATATGATCAGGCCATTCTGACATCTATCCATCTGAGGAAGATAGAATGTCCATCTCTCTGTCTGTGGCGAACTGTCATGGGGGATATTAAAGTATCAGCGGGAGCACTCACTCTATATGGAGTCAATGTTAGAAATCCACGTTTGTCAGTTAAGAATTATTGCATCAAATATGTACTTATGTGGATGCCTTAATAATGCTACATTTAATTCTTATATATGTTTAAAAAAACATTTTCTTTTCAAAATGGTGACATCTACGATAATCTATTACACTTCAGTTATTGTCAAATTCAGGCTTCTGCTTTTTTATTTTTAAAGTCACGATTGCGTTTATGAACAATCTGGGCTGTGTAAAAGAGAAACAAAAACAATATAATGACTCCAATTGAGTCCAGCCAATCAACAACATTGCAAATGAATTATTATCGAGCTAAAATATCAGGAACATTTTCACCAGAGTATGTAGTGTGTAGATAAAATATGCAGCAGATGAAGGGCTTTTAAAAGCAAATCAAGTAACTTATAAAAAAGGATACACATGGTAAGAAATAGGGGGATGTACAGTAGGAGGAGACGTGATGGTTGTGGATTCCGCCTGTTGTCACCCACCCAGCGCTGACAAATGGACCAATAGTGCAAGTGTGATTGCTGTCTCAGTCCAACTGTATCTCCTCACGCACCATCCTACCGTGTCCTGCGTAATTAAAAATAACCAGAGAAAAGGGAGTGACCAACACCCCCCACACACACACTCCCATCCTGACTGCCGAGAGCGCATCCCGTATCATGTGCACGTGCATAGAAATACTTATTACTCTCAAAGGAGACCGAAGGCAAGAGCCTGTTAATAATTAACTCAACAGTTCGGTCTTAGGAGACGTAGTGGAAAGGTGGAAGTGATGGTGGGGGTTGGAGTGAGGGTGGGGGAGGGGGCGTGGAGTTGGTGCGTTGAGGGGTACATTGATGTTGAGATGGAATAAAATAATAATAAAAAAAAACCCTTGGGGAACACGTGCACTTTGGTTCGGGAGTCATCAGTCTGCCTTGCCAGGGTGTGGAAAGCAGGGCTCAGGCGGCAGGGCCTATGGGACCTGGGGTGTGTGTTGTGGTGGTTGTGAGAAGGAAAATAGTGTGTGTGTGTGTGGATGTTTGGGGTGGGTCTTCTCTAATGAGTCCCAAGGACCCCTTCAACATGCGGATGCAGTTGAGACCAGAAGTGGAGGCCTCCGCGCGAGACAAACAAACCCAAATATGGAATGAAATCACAAACATATAGGACACACATACTACACATACCCTCTCTCTCACACACACACACACAACCACATCCTCATCGGGAGGGAAAGCAAAAGAACAGCAATCTTAGCGTTAGCATTCCTATTCTTTTGAAAGTCTCTCCACCAAAATATTTCTTGGGAGAATTTTAGGGTGATCTGTGTCAGGAAATTTCACTCTTATATTAAAGAAAAGCTGAATGAAGCCTATTAGGTCAGAAAGGGACTACCATGCTCAGCATGTTGTTGTCCTTGACCTTGTTTATGAGCATGATGACCTTGGACCATATTTTTGGCTACAGGCAACACACCGCAAACTCTCTGGGAGTAGTACCGCAACAACCTGTTGCCTTTCTTCACAAAATGTTCAGTTAGACTGGCAAATCAATGTTTTGACTGGAGGTCAAAGTGGAGGAGGCACTCAACCCGCAACTAATCCTGCATCACCTGCTTCTGATGAAGTTCCCTTCCACCAGAATCAACAGCTGCCAGATATGTATTTCATATGAAATCCACTGCCTTAACTTTGGAATGGGAACCGGAATATCATTTTTTGAAGGGACAGTTTATTTCTCCGTAGAGGTTGGAAGGTTGCCAGCAGGGAGCTGTGAGATTTTGGTGCCATTCACATATAAACACATATAAACACACACACACACACACCAATACTACATTCTTACATAAATGCTTATTGAATTCCAATACCCTATCATTGGTATACTCAGCAATGCATTTGCATAAGACACACACACACACCACATATTTTTACATATATGCACATCAAACCCCAAAAACCATCATTACACTAACTTACATGTGTACATAACACACACACACACACACACACACTTATCCTCAGAGAGATAATCAGACAGCCTTTTTCATCCTTCCCAATCTAACCCTAACAACCCCGGCCCATCTGTGGAATGAACTGGATCAAGTTGCTTTGTGATCTGCGGTTTTTCAACCTCCGTCCCCCTCCCACTCTCTTTATTTTGTGCAAGCTCTCTTTTCCCATTTCCCCCGAGTCCTGAATAAAATGCAAATAAATACCATGGTCATTAAGTATTAATCTTGTTTTTCTGATTACATTGGCTGAGAGCAGAGGAGGTGCTGCCGATAAATAAATGAAGTTAGAATGTTAATCTCAGCACTGTTGGGGATTGGATGCTGTTTATGGCCAGTCCGAGATATTCTTCAGCTACAGTAGGCCTAGTTCAGTGTTAGTGACCTCCATGTTAATAATTGAGAGGTGTCTAGGAAATGCTTGTGGTATGTAGTGTGTATCTTTATTTTTTTAGAGATGACATGTACTAGTTGCTTATTTATTTCTGCTTTTTGTTGTTCAAAGAAGACTGCTGGCAGCATTGACCTTTTTTAAACAATACTTGAATAACATTATTTTTAGAAAAGATCAGCACACAATCTTAACCATATTGCTAAACGTCTCTGCATGTTACATTGATTGTCCCCCCACCCCTATTCCAAATGATTGTAGGCTTCAAAACGGGTGACATCCATGGAAGATTCCACTCTGTGCTTTGAAAATAATCCACTGGGAAGCAGAGTGATATCTCATATTCATAAGAATCCATATTCTCAATTTATCTGAAAGTCTCTGAGATATCTTGTAATCTATTTCGTGCCTGAGAGTGCGGTAATGATAACGATCTTGCAGCGGTAAGCGATAATGTCTCCATGGTGACAAATAATGAGATATCGGTGTCAGTGCAGTAGAGTGGAGTTAAGAGGAGATAACAGAAGCTAATTTAAGGACCAGTGACGGTGATTGTATGACTATTTAAAAACTGATGAATCAAAATGAAGGCATGATAAAAAAAAAAAAAACAGAAAGTGACGTCCAGTAAAGTTGCACAAAATAATCTTGTTTGCATCATTGTCGGCTCCGGTCTCTGGCTCTTGGGGGGGGGGGGGGGTTAAATCACAAGCTTTCGATCCACAAACCAAGCAATGGTTAAGGATAAGTGACAGGCACACACGCAAATTGTGTGCGTTAATCACATAATACCACTGTTCTGCCAAAATTATACCCTCTAAAACGCATTTCGTTGTCAGCAGAGAGGGTGTCGGGTGCGAGGGGAGGGGGGGTGGGGTATGGGGGTTTTTGATCGGTGGCTGGGGTGAGGCTGGATCCGTCGCGTCTCGGCACGCCGCCTTGACGCTAATGCCATTAGGATGCAAAGCCAATCTCGGGTCCCCCGCCATAGGTCCCACTCCAGTAGTTTAAACGGCAGCATCTAACCCCAGCTCTATCTGAAATGAGCATCCCTCTCAGATAAGAAGGCCCCGCTGATAGGGCTGAGCCATTAATCACTCACACCAGAGGCAGAGGGATGCCGTAAAAGGCCGGGTTGTTTCAGTCGCGGTCTAGGTGGCTAGTATTCCCCTTGGGGCCCATTTTAACGGCTTTTGCCTTGAATTAAAGGACGATTCCTCAGACTACATGACGCGTATCAAGCGCAATAAAACAAGTGTGGGTAAATAAGGAAATGTTCAGACACCAAAACTGCAGAGCACTCAAAAAAAAAGAGGAAGAGGTAGAAGAAGAGAAATTGGGAGGGAGAAATGAATGGCCGCCACACAGATGCCCCAAACCGTAAACGCCACGCGCTAGGGTGGCAGGTGACTGATGTCATCATAAGACATGCCACTGATAATCACTCCACTCCATGATCAATCCCGAGGCTTGCTGGCGTTTATGGAGAACGCTGTGACCTGTGCTGACTGTGTAAAATAGCTAGGGTTTTAATGGCCAGGTCGGCTTTATTGGCTCACCCAGGGTGATTGACGACACACGCCCCGACTCTCCCCCAGAGCCTGCCAGCTACATCTGTCTCCTGTCTTCCCCTTAAACTCCCTTTACGGAATCCTATTATGTCGCCGACGTCTCCTATCAAATATGGCGCCAAAAGCTCTGACAGGTTTGTGACACGACGAGCAGCTCTATTCGTTTGATTCGCTGTGTCATGAAGCAGTGTTCGCCGTGGCCTTGAAGACGGGAAATAAACAACTTTTTATCGCAAGTCATGAAATTGGAAATCTCAGCCAGAAACACGCTGTCTTTATGGATAATGGGTATTATCTAAAGAAGGCAATTGCAAATAGGGGTTAGTCATCTTTTTTATCGGAACATACAAAATCAAAGTCTATACAGCTTCTTTACCCCTGCCAAACCCCTGCCATAATGCATCACGTCCTTCAATATAGGACTATCCCCCCACACAACTCGATTCAGCTTAACTCTATGGTAACACAGTATTGTTTTCACTGTTAGCTTGATGTTTCAACAATTACCCATCAGTCAACACTTTGTGAACCCAAACATACATTTGTGGCTTGTCTGTCAAATTTAGCATTTTGCATTATTCATACTCCAGACTCTGTGGGAATGTCTGGAGAAATCTTTACTAATCAGCTTGAATAATTTCTGTTCTGTGTTGTGTTTTTATTTGTCCTTTTCCATTTGCATTGTCTTGTCTGTTTGTGGTTGCACAATGAGAGGAGTCCATAAAGCGAGGTTTTGTCTTACACAGCAAAGCTAATTAGGAAATTGCAATACAAAGTCCCACCACAATTACCGCTGAACAATTAGTCGGAGAGTTCACATAGTTCTTGCTGAGATTCCACTCAGTTTAAAAATGTATTCATACCAGAATATTTGGCGTGTGGTCTGTGTGTATGGTTTTAGGATATACTGTACATCATCGATGTGGCATGTTCCAGCCATTACACATAAGCTACTGCTACAAGATGTGCTCATGAGTAGGTTTTCGATCGAAACAGGAGTGTTCAAGATTGTTACAGCAGTAAAGTGGGAGGGTGTGTGAGTGTGTAGGCGTGTGTGAGTGTAGTTTGTAACAATATCTACTTACATGAGAAGAACACAGCATTATGATTTGCTTCCATATGCACACTGTAAAGCGAGACACTTAATATGATGAAAGTGTGATCTCGTTATGGACATGGTGGTATTAAAAAAAAACAATAGGTGCAGCAGTTTTATAAGACAACATGAAAATAAAATAAGTAAAGGGGGGGGGGCAGTGTATGAGCTATGGAATATCATATCGACCCTTCCTGCATTGTCTCGTTAATTTTACTGGAGGTGTGGATTCCTCGTGATCAATAGTCAGCGACTGCATCTTTATTCTTCTGTGTAACCTATTACTGTCTGAGAAATGCGAGGCCGCACCGCAATTAGAGCTCCAAAGCACTCTGCAATCAATAGCCCGAGATGCATGATCCTCTCGCCAGGAAGCAATAAGTAGTCAAAGTCACAGTGCATATTCTCCAGGCTAAAGGCTAATCTGTAGCCATGCCAAGGCCTCATTCACCAGCTCTGCCCCCTCGCCGGAGCAGGTTAATAGCACCAGAGACCTTGTGACTGCCTGCCCAACGTCAAGGCAGAGATCGCCTCCTCTGTTTGAGAAATGGCAGCTCTTTCATAGCCATCCAAGGACTGGCTGCTTGCCTTTCAGATGGCTGATTTGCTTTTAACACTACATTTGCTTATTTAAGGCATACATGGCCCTGACTTTATACATCAATACTAGCCTTAGAACCCTAGATTGTAGACTATATTGTGTGTGTGTGTGTGTGTGTGTGTGTGCGTGTGTAGGAGTAAAAGACCTGAACCGGTCAACCATTCTATGCTTGTTTATGTTGTTTATGTTGTCCTGGACCTTATCTAGTCATGTGCTTGATCAAAAAGTGTCTACAGCAGTTGCCATGTAATACGTATTAGCTTTGGGTTTCCCCTTTTGTCTGCTATAAAAAAAAAAAGCGATGAAGTGTCCATAAATCACTCTCCGTTCCCACAGCAGGTCTAAGATTATGTTTAGCATAATACCAACGCCATAAATCACGTCCGCTCACTGGACCAGACAACAAAAAATGTTTTCTGGCGATTCAATTTTTTTTTCGCCCCAAGATGTCTGACATTGACTGATGGATTCATTTCTCAAGAACTGTTAAGTAATATTTTTGACAGGGGAAAGAAAATGCTGTTTTGCCATTTTTTTAGAAACTGGTCAATAAGTTGTATGAATATGATTTTTTTTTAAGCAACTATTAAAGTTTAGGGCGAATATATGGATAATGTATTGGCTACTTGTGTCAGTTTTGCTCAAGAGAAACGGACTTGTTTAAAATCTCATCATTTTTGTGACTTTTAGAGTTTGGTGACCCGAAGTTCAAAATCCATCAATCACGAGGGTGAACTGAAGCAAGTCTGATGAGCAGGTATTTCTTTCAAATGTCTGTGTCAAGCCAAGGTGACTCTTAGGTTAAAAAAAAAGACAGCCCGCTTGTGGTCATTTATCTATAGATTTTGTTGTCACATTTGAAACGCTATGCTTCTCAATTGTAGCCACTGCAGCATGAAAAGCCATAAACCCCATCTCACACTCGAAGTCCACTTACCACCGGTGAGAGGCTTGCTCTATATGCAAATGAGCCTGGCCGTAATGCTCAACAATTCCACGGTGCCGTTAGACTAGATGAAAACAAATACGCAATGAAGTTCCCCTCGCATGCCTTTATGCACAAGGTTACTGCAGTAGACGCTCACACCAATGAAACTGACTGTTGCTTCTCCTCTCTCAATTTTCTTTTTCACCTCCCCACCATACACACACACACACACACACACACACACACACAGACATACACATATCTCACATTTCTCTCTCTCTCTCTCTCTCACACACACACACACACAACCACACACACTCTCTTTCTGTATTTCTCTCTCTCTTACACACATATGCACACCCACTGACTTAGACACACACACACACACACACACATACACTCTCTCTATATATTTCTCTCTCTCTCTGTCTTTCACACACACAGTGCACACCCACTGTCTTAGATACACACACGCGCACACACACACACGCGTGCACAATCCTTTCTTTGGATGCCTTTCTCTAGGGGCCTCCTGGCGTGTGCCAAGATTTCATAATGTCCTGAAATATCAGCTTGGCTCGCACCGGATAGACGGGAGGCGCGGGCCTCTTTGTCTTGGTACCGGGCTTATTAAAACCGTATGAAAGCTTCACTCCATCGTAGCACACAGTTGTCAGCTTCCCCAGGAGTCCATGAAGGAAGACCTGGGTTTTATCTGACAGCCATTCACCTCCCCTGTCCCTCTTCTGTCCAAAACAGCCTGTGCAGAGGGCAGAGTTAGCCTCTGCTTTTTGTGCCTGGTTTTTTGTTGTTGTTTTGTTTCTGTTACACTGTTGAAGCTAAATGAGTGGAGGTGGCGTGAGTGGGGCCATTGAGCTTTCACTCCCCTGAGCCTTCGTGGGCAGAGAAGGGTCATGAAATTCCACTCGTCGCAGAAAAAAAAAAAAAAAAATTAAAAGTACAGCGTTTGAATTTAATTAACCGTGACAATGGCGCTTGAACTAATGAGGGCTTAGGCTTGGCTTTTTGCGTGCCAGTTTGTCTCTGCGGCCAACCGTGGTTGCTCAGGGCAACAAAAAATCTTTGTCAGTCAACCACAAAATTGAAAATGAGGGGAGTGATTGCCAGCCAGCATGAAAATGCACATAAAAATGAATACCTTGTGCCGCCATTACTCCTGCTATTATTTTTAATAGAATTCTGGGATTGCTAAATGAAAAAAGCAACTATTTGTACACCTACAGTTATGCTATTTAGCTTCCTCCATGTCTGGCCAAAATAACTATTACAGCTTAAACTTTCCATACACATTATATACACTGTTATTTCCCTGAAAGACCAGCCTTTTTCTGTCTGCATTTAAAGTGCTCTATTCTTTAATGATATTTTTAATAGATTGTTCCACCGTTTGTGTGCTTACTGCAAAGACAAATACATCATATCAACATCTAATAATCTCCAACCTATAATGTACAGTATGTGTGTGTTCAATTCAAGATGCAAATGTCCTTTATTGCCCTATTTTACTAGCATAGGCCAGTAAAACTCTGGCCTTTTCGTCCTCATGCCCTAAAAAAAACGCAATAAAAATAAAATAAGCAATAAGCAATAAACAATAAACAATATCATGATTGGGGAGAGTGAGCGTGTGGAATAAATAATATATTTTATACTTTAAATAAGTCACTGACTGCAACACTACACAGTGAAATTAATTTCTCCACACCACTCCTAATCAGATTTTGTGTGTGTGTGTGTGTGTGTGTGTGTGTGTGTGTGTGTGTGGAGGTCTCATTAGATTTTTGTCTCTAGTCTCAGGCCTTCCTGGTAGAATTTGAATCCCAGATCAGCCTACTAAAATAAGAGGTGGAAGGTCATCTTCAAGTTTCTACAAATAGAAATCAAAGCTCCATCCATGCAAGCAGGTATTGGCAGGAACACATTCTTTTGACACTGTTATGCGCCAATACGCTTTTTTCCCTCCTTGTTTATGCTTTGAGGGTGAGATGGGCAACGTCTTCAGAGATATCAGCCTCTTGGTTGAAAGGAGAGAAGGAAAAGGGCTACTCACAGCAGGCTGTCTATTCCAGTTTGGCAAGTAACTGGTTTCCTACCGGGAGGAATAGAAAAGGAAAGATCCCAGTCTGTGGGATCGGAAACTACTTGGAGACGGGAAGCATTCCACCCTGGCTATGCTTGTATAACAATAAATATATCACCTATACCCATAACCATACATTTTTTTTCTCAATTTACTGAATAATCTCTACGGTGGGATGTATGTGTCTTTCTCTGGAGTCTTGTTGCATGCCAGTCTGTACATGCAGACATCCAAAGCCCTAAATTAATATTCTAACACTTGCGCCTGGGCGTAAACAAAAGTGACAACGGGAACCCAACCAAAATTGGAGGTGGCAGAGAGATCCTGGTGGCCAGAGTGCTAGGTGGCAGCTTTGATGGATGGGAGTAGTTAGGAGGCACGACTGCTGGGTAAGTGACAATGACACATAGAGAGGCCGCCATTACCGGGCCTTAAGATGTGCTTAAAATCCCCATCGACCTGCAGCAGAGCAGGCCAATGGGAAGCGGAGGTAGGGGACGCTGTTGACAGGGAAGCCGGCAGTCGCCGCAGGTGACATATGTCCCTCCGGCAGCGGACAGACACAGATGTTTGGCGGGGCTGTAGTGAGCGGTGCCTGGGAGGCACTTGTGTGTTGCATAGAGTGTGTGTGCAAGGATGAGGGCTGTGTTTGGCCCTCAGAGCTACATGGAGACTGTGCCTGTAAAATACACTGTAGGTTAAAAAAAAAAAAAAAAAAACGCTTTAAAAAAGAACTTGTAATAGCTCATTTGGTGTCATGTTTAGTAGTCTCCGACTTGGCAAGTGCCGCAACCAAACTGACGCTCGGAGATAAAAGGCATAGCATTACCACCCGCCGTCGCTTTTAACTATCACTATAGCGCTAGCAGTGGGGACACACAGTATGTATTTGCATATCCTTGCCCAGCGCCGGCACAGATGCCTTGTTGGAGATGATTACAGTACGTGTCTGGGGGGTGGGAGGCAGATAACAAGGACACTGACTTATGAAGACTACGGGGTTGTGGCTGGTGGCGGAGAGGAGTTTCATTATTTTTAGACGCCATGTGGTCTTCAATCCTTTGTGACCTTTGGCTGGCTAGTCATGAGACGTGAAGTCTGCACGAGGGTGAGGTCTCAGAATTATAATAAAAAAAAATAATAATAATAATAAACATTTCCTGTTAGTTGTTGCATGCATGCCTGTACTTTCCTGTGCTGGGGCTCTTCACATAAGCATGATTGACTCATCTCTAAGGTTTTAAGAAGATGTGCATGAGAGGATTGACTGAGTAAGAATCACACACACACGCATACAGACACAGATATACACACACACACACACATTCATGGGCACAACATAATGCACTCCACATCTTAAATAAATACTATGAATAGATAGTGATTTTGCTAAAAGCCTCATAGCCACACAAACTGAAATCCTGAAATTCAAATGAGATTTTTTTTTGTGTGGTACAGAAAGCATTACAAACATTTCACCATGTGAAGTTACTTCATTTTGTGATTCCGAAACTCATTTCCTAAAACATTGTCCAATGACTCTCTTGCATTGATTTTCAGCGGATTATGTTTATGTTGTTCTATCATGATGTTGGTCGTCATGTGCGCACAGAAAAAGACTCTCGCTCTTCTCTCCTCATCAGATCTATCTAAGTTCATAAAAATGAGACTGAGTCAAAGTTACAGGGTCTTGGAAAAAAGCTGTCCCTGTGTAGAGTATGGAATCATAGCCCAGAAATACCTAAACAAGGGCTTTGTGGTGTAGAGCGGGCGATAAGGCACTAACACACGCCTTTGCTCAGAGTCTTCACATTGCTCTATTATTAGTGCTGTCGTTTGTTGATCATTGTTAACATGTGTGGTGAGGTGTGAGGTGTGCTTAGTTGCCTTAAAGTTTACTGTATATGTTATGCTATTAGCATTATGCTCATACAAAATTATACACATACTGTGCTGTTAGCATTACCGTATAGTCATACTGTGTTTGTTAGTAGAGGTGTGGCTTGGAAAACATGTCTCGGCTGAGGGTTTAGTTTTGGTTGCTTCTCATAGCAGTGTGTTGCTGGATAATTCCAATCAGGCTTGTAGGAGGTCAGAGAGTCTGTCTGTTTGACACCCCTGTCCTTCAATAACGATCGCTTCATAAGCAACAACAACAAAACAATATGTATTTTATAGCAGTGCTGTTACTTTGATGTAGTAGGATTTCTCTCAAGGTTACAAATTTAGAGCGTTGTAGTGGTGCAGCATGGTGGTTTTGCATCCATTTTTTTTAAAGGCAAATCTGAAGCATTTTGAAGCAGTTGACACCTACACAGACAATCCCAGCACATCTCTCCCGTGGGAAATGATCAATATTGATCATCAATATCTAAACGCATTACGGTCTGTCCGTGCAAGACCTTGGGCGCTTGAATGATGAGGACATGCACAATCTGCTACGGTCTGACACAATTCCCCAAGCAGGATAGAAATAGAATTGAGATGTCAGACCAGCAGCAATACACACACACACACACACCACCACCACTCCCAGCTTTCTAATTCTCCCTCACACACACACACACACACACACAAAAACAAATTTCAGAGTGTGAAGTATGACTTTCGGGGCTGTCAATAGCACAGCTTCTGTAGCCATTATAAAATGTAAAATGTTGCTCCCACGGCTAAATGGAATCTAATGAATAGTGCAAGCAACCACAACCGAGGAAATGTTACTTCATAGGCTCATAAATGAATAAACATGAATAAGTGTATGCATGAATAAAGGTTTGTGCTTAAAAGCCCCTGTTTCTCCATGCACATTTCTTCCAAAACAGATTACCCACCCAACACTTAAATGGCAGAATTTTATTTTTTATCATAACTGACAGGAACACACTGGTGGAAAGAGTGGCTTGGTGACAATAGAACCAGAGAATGGAACAAAGGGTGGGTTCTATGTTTGGTTATTTTCATGTTTTTGTCCTTTGTCCCAGCAACTGTGGGAAGTCATGTACCTTTTTTTTTTTTTTTTTTTTTTTTTTTTTTTTTTTTTTTTT
>JAGFZM010000183.1:130511-173161 GCA_017657215.1 Limnothrissa miodon | reverse complement strand
AGGTTTTCCTGAGAACTGACCAATGTTTTTCTGAGACTGACAGAGTTTTTCCTGAGACTGACCAAAGTTTTTCTGAGACTGACTCAACTTTGTCTGAAGCTGACTCTGAAGACTGACATCTGACTCTGAAGACTGACATCTGACTCTGAGATCTGAGGATGTCCTAAAATGTACACCGTACACGCGATCGCCGCCGGGCCCAGAGAGAACACTCTCTGCTACGCCCGGCCTGGTGACGTCCAGTGCGTAAAAACGCGCGAAGGTGTTGCCTGAGGCCCACAACGCGCTCAGGCAGATATCCTGCATAGGGACGCCTTTCCAGAAGGCCCAAGAGGCCGCCACACCATGAGTGGAGTGCGCCCTGACATGCGCAGGCGGAGGAACACCCGCTGCCTCATATGCCAGACGTATGGCCTCAGTAAGCCAATGCGACATGCGTTGGGTAGACAAGGCCTGACCCTTGGCATGTTCGCCATGACAGACGAACAGCTGATTCGTCTTCCTGATGCTCTGCGTACGCGTCAAGTAGGCACGAAGCGAGGAGATGGCCAATGGGGGGCGATCAGGATCACCCTGTGCGCCCCTGCTCTGATCCTGGCCACTACCTGACGCATCAGAGGCAGTGGGGGAAAGGGCTAGAGCAGACGTCGTGGCCACGGATGTGCCAGCGCGTCCGACCCTAGCGGCGCATCTCGTTCCAGTGAAAACCACAGTGGACAGTGAGCGTTCTCGCTCGAGGCGAAAAGATCGACTCGTGCCCGCCCGAAGCGGGACCAGAGGCTGTGCACCATGGCTGGACAGAGGCGCCAGTCGGTTGCACGCGGAACACCCCTGGAGAGGAGGTCCGCGCCTGTGTTGCGCACACCGGGCAAGTGCGACGCCCTGATCGACAGGAAGTGGCGGGAGGCCCAGGTGAGCAGCTTGTAAGCCAGGCGGAACAGGTCGGGAGAGCGCGTGCCGCCCTGGCGATTGAGGTAAGCCACTACTGTGGTGTTGTCCGTACGCACTAGAATGTGTTCCCTTCTGAGAAGAGGGAGAAACTCTTTCAGAGCGCAAAAGACAGCTAGGAGCTCCAACACATTGATATGTAATCTCCTGGAGGTTGTGCCCCACGTACCCCTGGCGGGGCGACTGCAGCAGACGGCGCCCCAGCCGCTCTTGGACGCGTCGGTGGTCACTGTCATGCGTCTGGTTACAGTGCCAAGCACGCCGACTTTGGAGAAGGACGACGGCCTGTGCCAATGTGAGAGGGCTAGCCACATGCGTCTGGATACAAAGATCCGACGGGCAGGGTTCGACCTGGAGGACACACCCAGTTCCGCTAAGGCGAGCTGCAGCAGGCGTGAGTGTAGAAGGCCGAGTGGGACAGCGCCGTCCGCGTCGCACAGGAGGCCCGTCAGTCTGAGACACAGCCTGGTCGAAACGCAGGCACCTAGTCTGAAGTGGCGTAAACACGCCCTGACGTCCTGTAGTCTCTTCGGAGTGAGCGTCGCTCTCATTGAGCGTGAGTTCAGCCTCACGCCCAAGAACTCGACCTCCTGAGAGGGAGAGAGCATGCACTTGTTTAGGTTTACTAAGAAGCCCAGATCGTGCAGGTGACGCAATACAGTGTGAACCTGTGACGTTAGGAGCTGTCTGGAACCCGCCAGCAGCATCCAGTCGTCCAAGTAATTGAGGAGTCTGATACCCTGTGTGCGTAGAGGAGCGATCGCCGCCTCCACACACTTGGTGAAGCACCGAGGTGCTAGAGACAGACCGAAAGGGAGGGCGGTGCACTCGTAAGCTCTGCCCTCGAAGGCGAAGCGGAGAAAACGCCTGTGCCTTGGGACTATACCTATGTGGAAATAGGCGTCCTGAAGGTCTATGGTGACCATGTAATCCCCCTGGCGGACTGACTCCGCCACCATACGCCCCGTGAGCATGCGAAAGGTGAGAGGTTTGAGCGAGGCATTGAGCGCTCTGAGATCTAGAATAGGGCGAAAAGCGGCCGACTTTTTGGGCACAAGGAAGTACGTACTGTAACGACCTGCGCACACGAGCGTCGGATCCACGCGCTGAATAGCGCCCTTTCTCAAGAGGTCGCGAAGCTCCTGTCTGAGAGCAGGGACCCTGGAGGGGGGCACCACTAACTCCATGACACCTCTGAAGGGCGGGGGTGGCCCAGTAGCCGGCGGCGGCGCGGCTTTGGGTGCGTCCGCCTTTTTCTTCTGGTGCGTCCGTTGAGGCGCGCGAGCGTGCGTCTGAGGCGCAGCCGGAGTGGCTGGTTGAGGCGGGACACGCTTAGGAAGTACGGGTTGCAGGGCCTGAGCCGCCAACTTCTTTAAGCGATCGCGCTGGAGTTCCAGCGCCTGGCCAAACAGTGCATCAGCGGAGATCAGAGCATTCATCAGATGTCTCTTCTCATTCTCTGGCATGGAAGAAAGATTCAGCCAGAGGTGCCTGTCGATGACGACCAGAGAGCCAAGGGAGTGCCCGTCGGCTTTAATGGCCGCCCTGATGGCCAGCAAAGTGAGAGCGGTGGCTCTGCGCAGCTGATGGAGGGTAAGATCCGATGGCTGCGCGGAGAGGTCCGCCACCAGTTCCTCAGACAGAGGGGAGAGGAGGAAGGCGGTATTTAACGCCCTAATCGCCTGGCCTTTACAAATAAAGGCCTTAGAAACGAGCTTCTCCGTGCACTGGCACGGCTTAGAGGGAAGCTCAGGAGGCGATGTCCAGGTGGCGGCGGAAGATGGCGCCAGACAACCAGCGACCGCATCCTCAACGCGAGGGAGCTGCACGAGTCCGTTGGCGCCGGCTCCGTCCATCGCATAGAATGTCGTGTGACCTTGAATAGGGGCAATGGCGGCGAAGGGAGCCTCCCATGAGGACTGCGCATCCGCCACGACCGTGGGGTGAGCAGGGAGGGGAAGGGCATCAGGTGAGGGCAGCGCGCCGGAGAAGGGGTCGAAACACCCCCCCAGACAGCGCTGAGGTGGGGGCAGACCAAGCCTGCTAGCCGCCTGTGTAGCCAAAGAAGCTAGCTCAGAAGCTAACTGAGCGGCGTGGGTCTTCTGAACAGGTGGCAGATCTTCCACGGTGGCGCATCCTTTCGCGGAGAGGAAGGAAGCGAGCTCCTCCTCATCCACAGCCTCGATGATCGGGTTGTCTGAATCGTCGACGTGAGGCGGTGAAGTAGCCGCGCGGGCAAAGGCAGCGCCGATGGAGCTAGCAGGGCTAGCCAGGTGGACCGCGGTTAGCTGACTAGCTGGTAGCTGACTAGCCGCTGAGAAGCTAACCGATGGCCGAGTAGCCACTGAAGAACGGCCGAGTAGTCCATCCGGGTGCGAGGACACCGGGGGAAACTCGGCAAACTGGCGGGCAGGAGGAGCACTGACGCCAACGGGGGTGGAAGCCGCCCCTGGACTACCAGTGGAACCCACGAAAAATGCTGCTCTATTGGCAATTGCCGCGGGGGAGAGGCGTTCGCAGACCGAGCAGAGATCAGGCTGCGAGAAGGCTAGCATAGCATGCTTACTCCCCATGCAGATGAAGCAAACAGCATGGCGGTCGGAGAGCGCCATGGGGCGATCACAGTCAGTACAACGACAAGTTGCCAGAAGTTAGGGACCGGCGTGAGCACTTGGAGCAAGACGGAATCCCTCGGAGAGCTTTTAAAAAAGCTTTTCTGGTGGGCTTTCAAAAAAGCCGTTGGTTTTTACAATATTTGCTAAGCAAACGAGAAGCGACTCAGAAACACACGCAGTAGGCGAGGTGAAAGAGGCAAAGAGGTCCTGAAGCGTAAGCGCAGTCAATATATAGAGTTTCTGACGTCACGCAGGGCTGTCTAAGTAGTTGCCTGCGCGCGTCAGAGCGCTTACTGCCCTTTTTTCAAAGGGTTGGTTAAAATTGACTTCAGAAAAAGTAAGAGATGATAGGCATCATCCATTCATACGTTTCGGCTTCGAAACGAAAGAGAACAAACATTTTAGTTCTTGGCTTGTTGCTTTCTAATTGATAAAAAGTTGGTTTTAACCTACTTGCACTTTAACATTGCATACATCTTTTAAGAGCAGTAAGGCTTTAGACTGCTCATCTCCCTTATTCCATAACTTATATATATTATGTGTAATATATATTGTATATGTAATATAGTGTACTTTTTTGTTCTCTGCAAAACCACTGCAGTTTCCTACAGACAGGTTTTTCTAGTGTTGAAAGGGTTCAGGGAGGTGAGAAGTAGAGTGAACAACATGAACAATGTCTTTGAATGTGCTCTCATTGCTAATGTTAAAATGTGTGACAATGTGCAAGACGGTGGAGCCGGCTTTATCCGGTGTTGAGCTGTCATAGAGACGTGAGAAACACAGGCAAAGCTGAGAAGTGTTTGGCTTTTTTAAATCTGTTCTGGACAATAAGTGTGCCTTGGGTCTTCTATTTGATAGAACTCTGCCAACTCCCACTGCAGGGCATTAGCTTGCAGAGGGTGCTCACAGAATCACAATTCCTGAATCACAATTTACCGGAATGCACACATACATTATTTCCTAGTTATGCGGGCCTCATCAATGCAAACTGAAGAGAATATGGAGCTATACTGCCAGCCAATTGCATAGGGTTGAGAGGAATATATATATATATATATATATATAGAGAGAGAGAGAGAGAGAGAGAGAGAGAGAAATAAATAGCAGCCCCAACCTGCCTTAATGGTTGAATTTCCACATGGTTTCCCCATTAAGTCACCACATGAAAAATGTCCTTCTAGGATAACTTCTAGGATTAGGATAACTTCTAGGATTCTCTTACAGAATAGTCAGCAGTTAAGAGCACCTCCATTTTTGTTAGAGAAGGCCCAATCTGAAGAAAAGCAAATTATGCAAACAATATGATTTCATAAATTAAATCTACCATTTCAGCTCATAGCCCTTTAAACATATCTCTCCATCTAACCGTCTGCTAAATAAACATCATTATGCCTATTGATTGTACCGTTTGATTACAGGAGTATCACAGGACCAATGCCCTTGTAAATACTGTACTGTAAAGTCCTGTATGCTGTGTTGCATTTTATGGTGCACACAGACACACACACACATAGCCCTTTCAATGAATCAGACCAAACATTGTGGTCATTGTAGTCTATATCATATCTTCACTATTCTTTGTTGTTTTTGTATTGTCTTTTCTATGTATGTACTTTTCGATGTCTTTTTATATAGAACATTGAGTCTGGAATAAACTATTCATTGGTTCATTCATTCATTCATTCATTCATTCTAGGTAAACCTCTAAGTTTGCACCAGTGTGGTTTAATTTTTAAAAAGTTACAGTATAGACACAGTTTATTGACAAGTTATATCAAACAGAAACCTATTCGATTTGATTTGATTAATTGTAAGTCTGTGTCTCTAGTAATTTTAAACCAGGACAACTGCCATTAATATCAACCACTTCTGGAGAAGATTGAAGTTAGATCTTTTTAGTTTTACTAATAGAATACTTACATACATTAGCATGCTAGAATTAGTAGGAAACAGAGGCCCACACAGTAATATTCAACCCTATACAGTTATAACACCAGTCAATTTGTGCCGCTGTACAAACTCACAAAGAAGTCTGGAATAGAGAATCAATTTTCTTGTCCTCCAACACTTGTCCAGTGAGCATGTTTTTTTTTTTTAAATGAAAAATTAATGGAAAATGTGGAAAAAAAGAAGAAAAAAAAAACCCTGGCCACAACTAGTGTTTATGGCCTTAACCCTGCAGTGACCCCTCCACCGGGCCCTGTCTGGATGTTCCGTATGTGTATTGTATCTGCAGAAATAGATGCACTGCCGCTGCGTTGATCCGATTACTCCATGACCCGTTTCGCTTCGCTCTCCGTCATTCGTGTAAACGTTGCTGTCAGTGTGACGGGCCAGTCACACGTTTCATACACAGACTCGCCTCTTAGCCAGCTGAGGATGAAGCAGAGCTCTTTTTCACTCGTGGCCTCTTTGACATCTTCACAGCTTCTCCCTTTACACGTTCTTTATGTTACTTTATGAGAAGAAAAAACAATCATTTTCCAGCTAGAATTTTTTTAAGCTGAATTTAAACCCAATCTTTTTAATTTTACATCAAATATAACAGTTGCTGTGGCAGGTCTGATGAGCCTGTTTGATGCTGTCTGATGCTGTGTTTGTGTTGTGGCGATAGGAGAGGTAACTAGAGCGTATACAAAAACAGGAGTTTTAATGTGTTTTTAATTCCAAGCAGTGATAATAATGTAAAAATCAATGTGCAGAGTGAGCAGTGAAACAGCCCTCTAGTACATAATATACTGGGAGGGGTAAAGATGGATAGAGACACAAGGCACAACTGCAGTGTACGGAAAACATGTACTGTAACAATAAGATAAAGCATAAGCGCTAACCAAATGTGTGTAAGTGTGTGTGTGTGTGTATGTGTATGTTTGTGTGTGTGTTTATGCATAATTTCATCCCAAGGTGCTAAGCAGTGGATTCAGCCAGATTAAAGCCTGGAGGTGTATTCCCTCCTCTGGGAAGGAGCATGCTCAGTACAGTGGCCTTGTGTCCAAAGGTCCTGAGGCCAGAGAGGAGAGTCAGAGAGGGGAGTCAGGTTAAAGCCGAGCTCTCTCAAAGGTCGCTGGAAACTGGAATCTTTAGGTTGTGACATAATGTGTGCTGTGGAAGCCGTGGCCATTCACATTCCCTACCGTAATGATGAATTATGCCATTCTATATTGGCCAGTATTCATTGACCTTTGCTCCTCCGATAGGTGTGTGATTGCAGTCGAGCTCCCTCCTATACAGTAAGCAATCTGGAATCAATGGAGTGAGATGAGTTGTACATGTATAGGGGGGTGGGCAGGGGGCAGTTTGTGCTAAACCAGGTTTCAGGTCAGGGTTAGCAAGAGTGCAGTGCAAAAGCAACAAACAAACAAACAAAAACAAAACAAAATAAAAACTTTTGCTCGTTTTCCTCCCATTGAGAGAGAGAGAGAGAGAGACAGAGAGAGAGAGAAGAGTTTCCCTGAAGGGTGGAGGCGGGAGCTAAAATGAGCTCTGCAGCAAAGATGGCATGATTGAGGAGGCGAGGCAGGTTTAAAATGATGTACTGAAGATGGATACCAGAAGTGGTGGTTTCCTACTCATTTGTCAGTAAGCCCCCTCCACCACCATCACCCCGTCCCCATCAAACTTCTGTTGGCTTCTCCTATGTCTGCTGCCATCTGCAACCACATTTGTAAACCACGTTGAACAACTGCTCCCATTAAATGAACAGCTTCCTTTATAAAACCTCTATCATTTATACTGAATGCATGGATGAGAATACGTTGTGTTTTAAAACTAGCTATCTAGTGTTCATCTAAAATTCGAACATGTTGGTGCTTTTAATTTGTGTATAAACCTAATTCATCTTGACTTTTTAATTAAATAAATAAATGCTGTATCTAGATAAAGTCTGAAGAGAGCATGTGGTTCTGTGCTAACAGTGTACATGCTTCGGCACCATGAAATGTCTCCACCAGCTCACACCCCCCTGAGAGGCTTGGAGACACTCGTAGTTTGAAACAGCCTGAAATAACTGTAGATGACGGCTACATATCACACAGGAGTGCTTTTAAATGCTTTTACTCTGGACAGGGTGACTGTTGAAGGACGTTTCTACATTTGAAAAAATGGGGGGCCCTAAAAGCATTGTCACCACGTGTATGAGAGAACTACATATCAAATGTTTCCTCGGCAACCGGAGACACAGCAGAAGCTGAGGAGAAAAGGCAGACTACAGTCTCTGTCTGGGAGCACGGCACGCACACACACACACAGACTCCATCCTCTGGCTTGCCCTTCTGCTGTTCTCCTGGGTGGCTTCTGTATTGTCCAGCAGTGTTGAGAGTATTGATCACAGTCCCAGACTTTTGGCTCAAGGTGGAAAACTTAAATAAAAAATAAATTAAAGACTCTTTTGTTTGATACATTTTTAGAATTAGCCAACTGAACTTAGAACACAGTGAATGTAGCATAGCTAATACCTAAAACACAAACCAGCTGAAAGTAAAGACCTCTGCTTTTAGCAGCACCTGGTCTAGGGGTATGGGAACACTATGAAACTAGGAGACGAGGAGCCATAAAGCATTTTAATTACTGAACGTCTGTGTTTCATCGGACAACTTACACCTGGACTTGCAGTCTGCATTTATTTGTAAATAGAATGGGTTGTTCTGAAGAGCTCAGTGGAGTGATATCAAGAGGCGCTCAAAGCAATGAGGTCATGGTTGGCCGCATTTTGGTGGGGAAGAATTTTTTTACTGGTACTCGCAGGGCCCTGACCTTGGAGTCCATTGAGCACTAATAAAAAGTGTGCGCCAGATCCTCTGGTCAAACATCAATGCCTGGCTCCACAAATCCTCTCCCGGAAGAGTGAGTAAAAAATTCCAAGACACTCTCCAATGTCTTGTGGAAAGTCTTCCCAGAAAGGCGGAAGGTTTTTTGTATACAGCTCCTGCAGTTAGAACTGCCAAGTGGCTCGGATGGCAGATTATTTTCTATTTGATGCCTTGGAAAATGATATGAATGTCATATGTTGTTGTGGTTGTTATGTCCTCTCAGGAAATGAAACTAGAATCATTGTTAAATTATTGTTTGTGATGATGAGTGCTACAACAGCTCTGTTACAAAGACTGAGACGTGTAGTACAACTAACTGCATCATGAATGTACAGAAAAAGCATGTGATCCTTAAAATAATATTTCACAGGGAGTGTTGCACAAACAGTTTAGAAACAGGCCTTTTTTTCATTGTGTTTTAAATTTTAATTTGATCAGGAGATGATGACGGGCTGCATTGACTGGTATCTGTGGCCTTTTAGACTTAAATGCTGCAAACGCTGTGTCTGACATTTCCTCTAAGAGCACACAGACAGAGTGGATAATTTGACGACTGTAAGAATAAAAAAATATGCTGAAATTGATTTTAAAATACTAGGTTAAGACTGCAAACTTTTCTGAACCCACACTGTTTTTTCCCCACTTTGGTCTTGTATCCAGACATTTTATGGTCTTTTTAAATGGTGTAGATCTGTCTCCCCAACCGCATAAATAAAACATTTAAAACCCTTTCACAATATTAGACCTGTACTTACCACAGCCCAAATGGAAAGGAAAATAAAAAAACACATTTCCATTTTACCCACCTTTATGCGCATATTCATTCCTACATTGTGCTTTAGCTCAGCGAAAGCGAACCCAGCCACGAGGCACTGGCGATCTGTTTGAAATGTATATGAATGTGATTTGTAATGATCATCGCAGGAAGCGCTCTTCTGTTTCATTCTCAAAGTGAGCGCTACATTGCTTCAGTAATTATGGCCTTCTGAGGGATGCGTCCTAGTTTGATCGGGGTGCGGCGCCAGCTTGGCTACGGGTGGCGGTGGGTGAGCGGGTCCACCTCGTACCCAACTCTGGTCTGGCCTCCCTCTGGCAGCAGCTACTGCCATCTGTTCCAGAGCTGCCAAACAGGCCGGGGCTTTGAACTGCTCCTCCGCAAATCACCATTTCTAGCGTGTGCACACACTCACACGACACACACACACTCTCACACCCACATTTGTGGAGAAAACATTTTGAATCCCTGACATATATTTTACTCACATTACACATTCATGCTCTCACACACTCATTGACACACAGACACACACACACTCAAACTTTCTCTCACACCCACTTTCATGGAGGTACAGACAGACACGTGAACACATCTACAATCCCTGACATACAGTAATCTCACACACACATATACATTCATACTCTCACACACTTATACACACAATCATCGATACATACATACATACATACACACACACACACACACACAAATCGTATGGCCGCCAGGCAACTGTCACATCCTTACTCAACCCCCATTCAATTGCATCTTATTTGCCTTTCTGTCTAAAAAGATGTCAAATCTTGGGTTATTGTGACTTGAAGCTCAAGGTATTGTACAGTATTACAACCAAATTGCAAATATCGTCCAACCCTCCCTAATGACATGACTCAGCCTCCCAGCTGAATAGGAAAGCTCTTCAGCTAAATATTAGGTGGAATCGAAAGGTACTGCACACTGTCAAGAGGTTGATGTATCATTCACGAGACATTTTTCCCCAAGGGCTCATAAGCACATTGCAGTCACACTGCAAAAAGACGTTTCCTTTGAAAATGTATTTTTATTATTTTTTTTTTTCAAAACTGAAAAATAATAATTTGCTTTTATATATACTGAATTGTATCTATAAATGCCCTGAATTTATTCATGTGTAATTATAAAAAAGTTTAATCTAATCTAATCTATCCATTTTGTATGGCCTTTTCTGATTAGAAATTGATGTTATGTTTGAAATTATGTCCTATAGATGTAAACAACATGAGAAAATATAGATGCAAGCAGCAATACGGGGGTCTAGCAGCAAAAGGTCAAAGGTTACCAAATTATTATTCCATTCTCAGAATGAGGCAGTGAGTCTGTGATTAAAACACATGTAAGCGTTAATGAACTATAAGCCATTTTCATTCACATTACATTTGCATTTATGCATTTAGCAGATGCTTTTATCCAAAGCGACTTACAAAGAGAGGATAACAATCAAGCTACAAAGAAGAAACCTTAAAGAGCATAGCGCATCAGTGCAGTCAAGTGCTAGGACAGAAAGTGTTCTCTGAATAGCTGGGTCTTTAAGAGCTTTTTGAAGGCATCCAGAGATGGCCCTGTTCTCATTTTCACAAGTTATAGCGCCCCATGGTCAAATGTCTCCATGTTTGTTGAGTGCCCTCAGAATAGGGCAAGCCTATGTACCAACTTGGAAAGTCAAATTGTTGCTGATATATGAACTCAGATCCTGTTTGGCGGCTTCACCTCCTTGTTTTGCTTAGTTTGCTTAGGCAATTTATAACAGCTGTAAGTAACTTTTGTGAGAAATGGTCTGAAGACCTTTGCAACCTCTTAAAGTTTAGTTACAATTTTGACAAAATTCAAAGTGGTGAAAAAAACGGTATGGTGGATATTGACGGCATAGGGTGCGCTAAACTCAGTTTTGGAGCTAAACAGAGTTCTGGAGCTTGGCTTCTAGAACCCTAAAAGAGAGTATCGTAAGATTTAGAGGTGCATGAATATCCCCTTGAAGCTGACAAATCTCAAAGATGGATTTTTATATTTATTTTGTGTGATTTATTATATATTTTGGTGTCATCTCCTTAGAGCATGACATTACAGATCGCAGGGCTGGCTTGTGTCTTAAGTGTCAGTCATCTCAGTGGGGTCAGGCCGGCTGCTCCTCTCCTTGACGTGGCGCTGCCAACCTCACGCTATGCTATGCCATGCCATGCCACGCGCATCACTGGCAGCTCTTGATGCCATGGCCCCCGAGGGATACGAGACGTGGCTCAGTGGAGGACTGTGCCCATGTCTGGACAAGTCAACCATTTAGAGAAACTGGCAACACATCTGCCAGCAACCCCCCTCCTAAAAAAAAACAACAACCGAAAGGCAGACGGAGAAAAGGAGCGAAAGAATGACCCTAGACGGCATAGACCAGTGGTGCATTAAGCACAGCCAGGGAAGGGTGAAGCGGAACAAAACGAGCATGTGTCACTCTGACACTCAGCTGCAGAGCAACCCCCCCCCCCACACACACACACCTCTTGAACTCACCCCACCAGTTTTAAAAAAGAACTCTTAAAGGAACTCATGTACCACACAAAGCCCTATGGGAGCCTATGGCTGTTGCTTTTTGCCTGCGTGGTGCACTCGGTTCTCCACAATGCCTCCAGCACTCAACTTTCTTCCAGAACTCCCCCACCCCACTACCCTCCACTTCCCTCCCCTTCATGTGTCTCCCCAGACTGGAGGAGGACAAGAAATGGCTCAGCGAAGTATTCATGTGTGCCGTGCTGAGGTTTGAGAAGTATGCAGTTCTGGCCATAAAATCCTCATTTTCCTTCAGAGAGTGAAGAGATGGTGAGAGAAAAAAAGAGAGAGAGATAGAGAAAGAGAGAGACAGGTAGGGAGAGAGAAGAGGGGGCACTCATAATATCAATTCTACTTGACAATATTTTGCAGATAAACCTTCAGAAGGTGTGCTTCTTTTTCCCTCGAGGCAGACACTCTCCTCCCTCCTCATGCTGGGCCATCGGAGTGAGAGAGAGAGAGAGAGAGAGAGAGAGAGAGAGAAAGACTTACTATGGCTGCTCTCAAAGGGCAGAAGCCCTTGGCATTTTCTCCCTGGTGCCCTTTGAAGTCGCCCAGCGGCTAATTACATAGTCAGCGCTCCATGGGGGGACAGCGGCCGCCAGCCATTTCAGTGTGACCTTGAGGGGTCAGGAGCAGACACAGTGTGTGTGTGTGTGCGTGTGCGTGTAAAGGGATGGGTATGAGTGTGTGTGTGTGTGTGTGTGTGTGCAGAAGTTAGTGCATGGTTGTGCGCAAACTGGCAGCAATTATCTGTAGTCCGGTGCCAAGTGTGTGTGTTTGTGTGTGCATTTGTGCGTGTGTGTGTGTGTGGGTCTGTGTCTGTGTGGGAACACCATTCATTGCTGCTGACTGCACAGCTCTGAATATTTACGAGTCAGCACCCGGATGGAAGGCAGACTCCAGCTCCAACACACACACACTTATGCCTCCCCTCCACTGATGATACCCAGACACCAGTGCACAGAGCACAGAAATCTACCTTGACAGGGGCCTGCCCTCAGACGCTGGCATCAGCCGCTCATGATGTGACAGGATCTAAATGCCCCCTCTCGTCTTCTCCCCTCTCCTCTCCTCCCCTCTCGTCTCCTCTCTGCGTCGCTCGGAATAGGAAACGAGTGGGAGATAGGGATCGCTGACCTGTTATTGATTTCCCTGCCAAATGGCCACAAGGGTGGTATTTCAAAAAGACCACAAATAGACAGGTGACATATTCTGCTTCGTATTTATTCCATGCAAACTATAGGTGAGCGTTCTTATAGTTCACCTGCAGTGACCCCAGGGTTAAGGGAGAGAGCTCTGCCTGTGTTCTTGTTCACAGGTTTCTTTCCTTCGAGCTCCACAAATGATGACGGTGAAAAAGTTGACAAGCTGGGCTCCTGCTAGCGTACTCACCCAGACAGCTAACGATTTAGGGTAGGCTTCGTGCATGCTTTTGGTTTCTTAACACACTAAAAAACATCATTACAGGTAATTACCAAAATACACTGGTTCCCATGTACATGACACCACTGTCCATTAACAACTGAGTTCGAGTTGTACAGTTTTCAGTTAGATCCACTGTCAAACTCAGTGGCTCTCTATCTTCTACAAAGTGACAAAAACATGCCCCCCCCCCCCCCCCCCCCGCGAAAAAAAAATTTCCGTGCTTCATGTCGATATGAAACAGCATTCATGGAGCATGTATAAGGCCTGCCCCAAATTAGCGTTAGCGCAGCGGTTCTCTTTCGTTTCGAAGCCGAAATGTACGAGTGGATGATGCCTATCATCTCCTGCTTTTCTGAAGTCATTTTAAACCAACCCTTTGAAAAAAGGGCAGTAAGCGCACTGACGCGCGCAGGCAACTACTTAGACAGCCCTGCGTGACGTCAGAAAGTCTATATATTGACTGCGCGTACGCTTCAGGTCCTCTTTGCCTTTTTCACCTCGCTACTGCGTGTGTATTCTGATTGTCTCCGTTTGCTATTGCAAATATTCTTAAACCGACGGCTTTTTTCAAAGCCCACCAAAACAGCTTTTTTCAAAGCTCTTTGAGGGATTTCCCGTCTTGCTCAAAGTGCTCACGCCGGTCCCTGACTTCTGGTACCACGAGACGCAAGATGGCTACTCGCCGATGCACCGATTGCGACCGCGCAATGGCGGTCTCTGACCGCCATGCCATCTGTTTCATCTGCATGGGGAGCGAGCATGCTATGCTCGCCTTTTCGCGACCAGATCTCTGCTCGGCTTGCGAACGCCTCTCCCCTACAGCTATCGCCAACAGAGCGGCATTCTTCGTGGGCTCCACTGGCGTTTCAGGGGCAGGTTCTTCCCGCGCTGGCGTTAGGGGTATTGTTCCCCACCAGTCTCTCGATGTTTCCCTGGCGTCTCCGCACCCGGTTGGGCTCATCGATCGAGCTTCAGTGGCTAATCGACCATCGGTTAGTTTCTCAGCGGCTAGCTTGCTACCAGCTAGCCAGCTAACCGCGGCCCACCAGGCTAGTCCTACTAGCTCCATTGGCGCGTTCTTCGCCCGCGCGGCTACCACGCCGCCTCAGGGCGACACCGATGACGAGCCAGTTATCGAGGCCGTGGATGAGGAGGAGCTGTCCTCCTTCCTCTCCGCTCAGGGCGCCACCGTCGAGGATATGCCTCCGGTTGTCAAGACCCACGCCGCTCAGCTAGCTTCCGAGCTAGCTTCTTTGGCTACTCAGGCGGCTAACAGGCTAGGCCTGCCTCCGCCTCAGCGCTATCCGGAAGGGCGTTTCGACCCCTTCTCCGGTGCGCTTCCCTCTCCAGATGCTCTCCCCCTCCTTGCTCACCCCACGGTTGTGGCTGATAGGCAGGGCTCCTGGGAGGCTCCCTACGCCGCCATTGCCCCTATCCAGGGACACGCGGCGTTTTACGCGATGGACAAGGCGGGCGCCATTGGCCTCTTGCAGCTCCCTCGCGTTGAGGATGCGGTCGCTGGTTGCCTTGCACCAGCCTCTGCTGCCACCTGGACATTGCCTCCCGAGCTCCCCTCCAAGCCGTGTCAACGCACGGAGAAGCTCGCCTCCAAGGCCTTCATTTGCACAGGCCAGGCGATAAGGGCGCTAAACACCGCCTTTCTCCTCTCCTCCTTGGCGGAGGAACTGGTGGCTGAGCTGGCTACGCAGCACTCAGAGCTGACCGTCCATCAGCTCCGCAGAATTACCGCCCTCACCTCACTGGCTATCCGGGCGGCCATTAAAGCCGACGGGCGCTTGGCTCACTGGTCATCTTAGACAGGCATCTCTGGCTAAACCTCTCCTCCATGCCGGAGAAGGAGAAGAAGCATCTCCTGAACGCTCCTATCTCCGCCGATGCACTGTTTGGCCAGGCGCTGGAGCTACAGCGCGATCGCTTGGAAAAGACGAAGTCGGCGGCTCAGGCCCTGCAACCCGTGCTTCCCAAGCGTGCCCCGCCTCAACAGACCGCTCCCGCTGCTCCTCAGACGCGTGCTCGTACGCCTCAAAGGACGCAAAAGAAGAAGGCGGACGCGCCACAGCCGGGTTGCAACCCACTTGGCAGCGCTCTCTCGCGGGCGCCCAGCTTCCGCCAACCGCCCGGTTAGCCGGGAGCGGCGTAAGAGCATGTCACGCGATCGCCATCCATTGACTGCTACGCCTCTGTGTGCTCTCAAAGGCCCGGGTCCTCGCTCTGCAGTCCCCAGCTCGGAGCGTTCTCCCCCGCTTCGGCGGTCCTCTCTGATCTCGCCCCCTCACGGGGCGCTGAGTTTGCCTTGTTCACAAGCACTCCGCACACACGCTACAGCCCCTCTGGGGCAATGTTTCAAAATGAGCCCCGGCCCAGGCCGGGGGACGCTCTCTGTTCTGTCAGCGCTATCGCGCACTGGGGCACCGGTACGGTCTCCGGCGCGCGTTCAGCTGACACACGCCCCGCGCTCTGCGCCCCGCGTTTCAACACACCTAGACGGCGCCCACGTGGTGCCGAGGCCTCCACTTGTGCCACGTTCTCCACGTCCTCTGTCCCCTTCGGCTCCGGGCAGTGGGCATTCGACGCCTCTGAATCGTTCACGATCAGCGCTACCGCGCACTGGGGTTCCCACACGGTCTCCGACGCGCGTTCAGCTGACACATGCTCCGCGCTATGCGCCTCGCGTGATGACACGCCTCTACGGCGCCCAGGTGGCACCGAGGCCTCTGCTAGTGTCGCGACCTCCGCGTTCGCTGTCCCCTTTGCCTCTGAGCAGTGGACATGCGGCGCTGCGGAGTCGTTCACGGTCGAGAAGTCCCCCCCGTCCTCTCTCGCCGCTTCTGTCGGTCGATTCATCGCCCAGATACGCGCAGAACTGTCTGCTCAGTCTGACACGTCTGCCCTTGGCCAGACGGGTAGCTTCTCCCCCTTCTTCGAGGTCGTCGCCGACACGCACTCCGAGTCGGCTGCCCCACGGGGCGTCGCAGGTGCAGTGCGCGGCTCATCGACCACCTACATCACTGGCATGCGCTCCAGGTCGGCCGCCCTACGGGGTGTCGCAGGTGCAGTGCGCGGCTCATCAACCACCTACGTCGCTGGCACGCGCTCCAGGTCGGCCGCCCTACGGGGTGTCGCAGGCGAAGCGCACAGCTCACCGACATCGGTTTTCACTGACGTGCGTGCTGAGTCGGCCGCCCCACCGGGCGTCGCGAGTACTGCGCACGGCCTCTCAGTCACGCGTGAGCGCCCAACGGTCTCACACACGGCTAACTGGCCCCCAGCCCCCGCACACTGTCGGGTCTCTGGTCTGTCAGTCGGACGCTCTTCAGCTTTGCGGACAGCCTCAGTCTTTGACCTCGGCCCCCCTAGTGCCACCCGGAGGCAGCATAGCACTTCGTTTGTCCTTGCTGCCTCCTCATGCCGCCGCTCTGCTCTGGCAGAATTGGGCGATGTGCACAACGTCGCGTTGGGTCCTATGAACAGTGTTGAAGGGCTATCAACTGCAGTTCAGGTGGCCACCCCCGCCCTACAGAGGTGTCATGGAGTCAGTGGTGCCCCCCACCAGGGCCCCTGCGCTCAGACAAGAGCTTTGCGATCTCCTGAGAAAGGGCGCTATTCAGCATGTAGATCCGACGCTGGCGTGCGCAGGTCGCTACAGTACGGACTTCCTGGTGCCCAAGAAGTCAGGCGCTTTTCGCCCTATCTTAGACCTCAGAGCGCTCAATGTTTCGCTCAAACCTCTCACCTTTCGCATGCTCACGGGGCGAATGGTGGCGGAGTCGGTCCGCCAGGGGGACTACATGGTCACCATAGACCTTCAGGACGCCTATTTTCACATAGGCATAGTCCCCAGGCACAGGCGTTTTCTACGCTTCGCCTTCGAGGGCAGCGCGTACGAGTACGCAGCCCTCCCCTCGGTCTATCTCTAGCACCTCGGTGCTTCACCAAGTGCGTGGAGGCGGCGATCGCTCCTCTACGCGCTCAGGGGATCAGACTCCTCAATTACTTGGACGACTGGATGCTGCTGGCTGGTTCCAGACAGCTTCTAACGTCACAGACCCACGTGGTCTTGCGTCACCTGCACAGTCTGGGTTTCTTAGTAAACTTAAGCAAGTGCATGCTCTCCCCCTCCCAGGAGGTAGAGTTCCTGGGCGTGAGGCTGAACTCACGCTCGATGAGAGCAACGCTCACACCGAAGAGGCTCCGGGACGTCAGGGCATGTCTATGCCACTTCAGACTAGGTGCCTGCGTTTCGGCCAGGCTGTGTCTCAGACTGACGGGCCTCCTATGCGCCGCAGGCGGCGCTGTCCCACTCGGCCTCTTACACTTACGCCCGCTGCAGCTCGCCTTAGCGGAGCTAGGTGTATCCTCCAGGTCGAACCCCGCCCGTCGGATCTTAGTGTCCAGACGCATGTGGCTAGCCCTCGCGCATTGGCGCAAGCCGTCCTCCTTCACCGGAGGTGGCGCCTTGGGTACTATAGCCAGACGCATGGCGGTGACCACCGATGCGTCCAAAACAGGCTGGGGCGCCGTTTGCTGCGGTCGCCCCGCCAGGGGGATATGGGGCACAGCCTCCAGGAGATTACACATCAATGTGTTGGAACTCCTTGCTGTCTTCTGCGCTCTGAAGGAGTTTCTCCCTCTTCTCAGAGGAGAACACGTTCTTGTGCGTACAGACAACACCACTGTTGTGGCGTATATCAATCGCCAGGGCGGCACGCGCTCTCCGGACCTGTTTCGCCTGGCGTACAAGCTGCTCACCTGGGCCTCTCGCCACTTCCTGTCGATCAGGGCGGCGCACTTGCCAGGTGTTCGCAACACAGGCGCGGACCTCCTCTCCAGGGGTGTTCCGCGTGCAACCGACTGGCACCTCTGCCCAGCCGTGGTGCACAGCCTTTGGTCCCGCTTCGGGCGGGCACGAGTCGATCTTTTCGCCTCGAGAGAGAATGCTCATTGCCCAGCGTGGTTTTCGCTGGAACGAGATGCGCCGCTAGGGTCAGACGCGCTAGCACACCCGTGGCCGCGCGGTCTACTCTTCGCTTTTCCCCCCCTTCCTCTGATGCGTCAGGTGTTGGCCAGGATCAGAGCGGGGGCGCACAGGGTGATTCTGATCGCCCCCAATTGGCCATCTCAGAGCTGGTTCTCAGATCTGGTCTCACTGTTAGACGGCCAGCCGTGGACTCTCCCTCTGAGGAGAGACCTCCTGTCGCAGGCTCACGGGTCGCTGTGGCACCCCAAGCCGGAAGCGTGGAGACTGACGGCTTGGCCCCTGAATGGGCGTGTCTCCTAGAGAGCGGCTAGAGCTAGAGAGCTAGCTAGTGCTAGAGCTACGTCCACTAGGTCGTTGTATACACTGAAGTGGCGCGTATTCAGCACGTGGTGCAGAGACAGAGGCTGTGATCCTCTAGTCTGCCCTATTGGCGAGGTGCTTGCTTTTCTGCAACACCTATTTGATCAGGGTCGTACACCCTCTACTTTGAAGGTGTACCTCGCAGCCATCTCAGCATGCCATGTTGGCTATGCTGGCGTTTCCCCAGGCGCTCACCCCCTTGCGTCGCGCTTCATGAAGGGCATCAGACGGCTCCGCCCCTCTGCCTCCCCTTTGGTCCCTACTTGGGACCTGGCCACCGTCCTACATGGACTGGCCCTTACGCCCTTTGACCCTCTGTCGAGTGCCAGTCTAAAGATGCTTTCCCTTAAGACTGCGCTTCTGCTTGCCCTGGTCTCGGTGAAGCGCGTCAGCGATCTGACTGCCTTGTCGGTCAGTCCTGACTGTCTTGAGTTCACGCAAGGTGACGCGCGGGTCACGCTGCGACCAAATCCCTTTTCTCGCCCGAAAGTGCTGTCTACTGACCCTCGTTCGAGGGTCATTGAGCTCTCAGCCCTTCCTGAGACGGGCAGTTCTGTGCCCGTCACTCTGTGCCCGGTCAGAGCGCTTCGTGCCTATTTGACGTGTACGCAGAGCATCAGGAAGACCAACCAGTTGTTCGTCTGCCATGGCGAGCGTGCCAAGGGTCAGGCCTTGTCTTCCCAACGCATGTCGCATTGGCTTACAGAAGCCATACGTCTGGCATATGAGGCGGCGGGTGTTCCTCCGCCTGTTCATGTCAGGGCGCACTCCACCCGTGGAGTGGCGGCTTCTTGGGCCTTCTGGAAGGGCGTCCCCCTGAAGGATATCTGCTTGAGCGCTTCGTGGGCCTCAGGCAACACCTTCGCGCGTTTTTACGCATTGGACGTCACCAGGCCGGGTGTAGCAGAGAGTGTTCTCTCTGGGCCCGGCGGCGGTCCCATGGATCCTCCCACCTCGGGCTCCTCGGTGTAGGGCTCTTGAGGCTTGGTTGTAGTGATCCACTCGTACGTTTCGGCTTCGAAACGAAAGAGAACGTTACGGATACTAACGTATCCTCGGTTCTCTGAGTGAGAAGCCGAAACGTACGCTTCGGGCCTCAATCGCCGACGCTGGCGAGCTTGGCAAAGAGGACCTGAAGCGTGCGCGCAGTCAATATATAGACTTTCTGACGTCACGCAGGGCTATCTAAGTAGTTGCCTGCGCGCGTCAGTGCGCTTACTGCCCTTTTTTCAAAGGGTTGGTTTAAAATGACTTCAGAAAAGCAGGAGATGATAGGCATCATCCACTCGTACGTTTCGGCTTCTCACTCAGAGAACCGAGGATACGTTAGTATCCGTAACGTTATGTAGCTTATCAAGAAGCTCAAATAACATACGTGTGGAGCGTACACGTGTTGAAGTTCTTCTTTTAAGATATCTTTGGTTGGTTTAACTCAGTTTGTTTGGACACTTAATTTGGGTGTTCCTGTGGAGCCAATATTGCGAATCAGCCTCCAGTATCATCGATTGTTTCTGCTGGCTATGGTATGGTTGTAAAGTCAATCAAACCAATAACGTTGAGCAGAGTTTTGGCCAAGAATCGCAAGAGACGCTAATTAAACGTATTTCACAGGCAGGCTGGATTGACAGGAGACTTTTTGGTGAATAAATATGCCAGTTGTTGTTTATTATTTAAGATCGGCCGTCAAGTGGACCTGTCGCGGTATGTGTACAGAACATATTTACATAATGGCCCACACTATGAAGGAGTGATCCATAAGTGCACTGTTGGCTGTGCATCCATCACCATTCCTGGCATTTCCATAGATCCCCGCAAATAGCCCGCTGCTTGTTTACCAGTCAATCTGACTTTATAGCCTTGCATTGTGTCTCCTGCGTACCTCCCTGGGCATGTATCGTCCATTGATTTTTTACGGTTTGTTTTTTTTGGCCCTGGAAGCATATTGACTCCCTCGCACTCCTACTCTAACTTGTTTTCTTTTTTTTTAGTAAAGAAAGGTGTTGAGATGTGATGGCTCCCGAGCCTTTACGATATACTCACTATGCTTCCCTCCCTCTTTTTACTCGAGAAGTTCCACGAGTGAGTGAGGGACAAGTGAGTTGGACGCTCTGCTTGCGGCTCTCATCCGTGCATCACTTTGAGCTGGCATTATGCAAATGTCCCGCCGTCCGCCATAAACCATATGCAAATGACAAAACACTGGCATGTCTTGACAAAATTACAGCCATAAATCTGATCAGCATGCTCCTAATAATGGCTATGGTTAAGTGAGGCTTTCCTATTTGTTCGCGTGTCGCCGCAAACCTCTTTTCATTCATCACAGCAGCAAGAGCAATGTGTCAAATTGCTTTAGTTAGCAGATGAAGGGAATGCTGATTATGAGTAAAATTGCCAGCACCTCACTCCTGGGTGTCCAAAACTGATTTAACTGTCACCTGGTATAGGTGTCGTTTACAGCATATGTGCATATAATTTCAATGAGCCCGAAAGTCTGTTTTTAATTAGTTATGTAAAGGTCTGTTTTTTTTAATTAGTTATGTAAAGGTGCTACTTTTAGAGTAACTTACTTAAAATAAACTAATTTTTCATTGGAGTATTTTTGTGGGATTACTGATGTTCTTGGCAGCAACATTTCACATTCCAAATGAGCTACATCCTGAATGATCTCTCTCATATCAGTACCGTAGCGATGGTGTTGGCATTCATAACTAATTATATTATGAATTATATTTCTCTTATTGCCGTTATAACGTGGTGTCATCCATGTTTGTCCCACCTGTTTTGTGCTTGCAGAGCTTTGCTTCACCCACCAACAGATGCCTGACATGAAGGGACAGCTGCCAGATAGATCTCGCCTAATGGAGTCAGACGGAGGTTGCATTTGGCTTTGGCCATGCCTCAGGTGACGCCGTATGGAGCTGTGATCTGGCAATGTGAGATGGCCGCCCCGTGGTTTCAAGCAGGCCCACCCGCCAGGCCTGTTACACTCTGGGTTTGCTTTCCCACTCTCTCTCTCTTTCTTCCTCTCTCTTTCTCTTCCTCTGTCTCTCTCTCGGCCATTACCCCAAAGCTCGCCATCCCATACCACCCCCCCCACCCAGTCACCATTTACACACACACACATATACAAAAAGGCACACACATTCCCACCAACTCTCTCAAGCCTGACCCAAGCCATTTCTGATGGAGAAGCCCAAGCGGCAGAGCTTGGCACGGGTGAAGCAGACCCCCTCGGAGGCGTGACGGCTCCGCTTTGAGCCTGATCAAACGAGCATTACAAAAGGCCCCCACGGTTGGTCCTGAATACACACAAACGTATCTGTAGAGAGCGGGCCCTTGGCCCCAGAAAGCCTCCCAGTAGACACAAGAATGACTGGGACCCCGGCTAAGGCCCTAATTGCATTCATATTGGGGTCAAGTGTCGCAAATCAAATTTCATGGATCTGCTTAGCAGGGCATGTTTGGATATTAGCGTGTGGGGCTGCTATGGCCGCAGTCCATTTACCAGCTGCCTCTACAGACACACACATACACACACACACACCCACACATATAGAAACACACACACCCTCCTTTGCCTTTCTAAAGGCTCACACAGGAGTGGAGTTGGAGCAGAGTGGTGATCTATCTATCTATTTATCTATCTACCTATATTTCCTCTCTCTCTCTCTCTCTGTATATATATATATATATATATACAAAGGCAAAGAGCAGTGTATTTTTTCAAATACATTTTTGCACAAATCAGAAGTGCAGGATCAGCTCTGCAATCTGTAAAAATGTAATGTTGATAATGAATCAATTTCTTAGAAATTATTTAAATTTTTTTGTTTGCAGTTAGAATGAAAAAGTAGAGTAAAACCAAGGCAGAGTGCAGTATGTGCCATTGCTAACAGTTTACTTGCACTTACTGCAGTCTGCCTTGGTTTTACAATAAGAAACACAAAAAGCTGTTTTTTCTCAGTTTGGTGTTTTTGCACTTACTGCTCTTTGGCTTTGTATTATATATATATAATGCTTTTTTCCCAGACTGAAAGATGGGAAGATGATGTGATGATGTGCATATTTAATGTTTCCTGATAAGAACTTGATGGATGAAAACCCAATTACATTTGAACCGGAGGCGACAAGGAAGCTAATCTCCTGCCTGACCTCAGGCTTGAGGCGAAGGGTTAAACGATTAGGATCGTCCCATTTTTAGAAAATGGGAGAAGTTTGTCTTTTCATCTACAGTACTCCAGCATTGCTGGTGGACACACATTGAGAGACAGCCAGACATTGTTTGAAGTGTGGTTGGGTAACCCTCCAGTAATGTGCTTTGGCTGTGAGGTGGGTTAATAGTTGTCTGCATCTCTTTGCAGAATTTAATGCACTGATGCATTGATGCACTCCAGTTTGTAATTGATGTACCTTAGTGATGCCTCACAGTGCAGAATCTCTTTACTGTCTATCAAATACAGTACAAATAGGTTTGTCTTTTTACTGACTCCTATCATGTACAACATTAGAGCCGCACTAATCTCAATGTTGAAAGTGAAAAAAAAAATCATCAATGATTATTTTTTTTATTACTTTGTAATTAATAATGTAAAAGGCCCCATCATATCTTTAACAACCTGGCAGATACCGATCATTTCCTACCTCAACTAATAGTTCTCTCTCGTACTCACTCGCAGGGCAAATGAGCCTTTTTACTTAAAGCAGTGGTTAATTGAAGGTACATGCTCGGCTGGGCAGAGTGGCCCTGCGGAATGTACAAAAAAGAATGAATCATTATGGCCGACACATATTGTTTCTGGAGGGGAGGGGGGTGGGGTAGCCAGGCTGTGATACAGTGCCCCGAGGCCACACTCTACAACTCTGACCATCTCATGGGCATGGGTACCAGATGGTTATGCCAGTCAGAGGGCGAATAGGGGAAGAAAAAAAGAAGAAGAAAGGGAGAACATTGGAAGAAATGGAAGAAAGAAAGAGTCATGGGGGAAGAGGGGAGGGAGGAAGGGAGCGTGGAGGGAGGATTGCAGAGAAGGAGGAATAGAAGAAAAAAGAGGAGAGAGAGAGAGAGAAAGCGTTTCATTTCAGTCAGATCATTAGATTTCTAAACTCAGCGGCGGATGGATTTGCATAGCCTTGGGTTGGCAATGGCCCACTTTTCTCCTCCCGCCTATCTGAACAGCAGCCAATGCTCTCCGTTATTTGTGTCGGGAGGCCGGGTGCCCGCCACAGAGAAAAATAACTGCGTTGGCGCACAGTCAGACATACCCCCCCCCCACACACACACACACCTCTCTCTCTCTCTTTCTCAGTGCCCCTACGTCTCACCAGTCTCTGCCCATGAGGCAGTACCCAGTCCAGATCGGGCACCATTTGGGGGTCGTGGCCCCGAAGTGATCCCGAGCTGCAGGACGTCCAGTTCTGGTCAGGGATAACTAGGGGCGCCTCACAAAGGGGGTCAAAGTGTGCAGGGAGGGCCACAAAAGAACAGTGGGAAACTAAAGAACATAAAGTCCCACTGGGGATGCATCTCAGTTTGCCTCAAGGTTATACTAAACTATATTAGGGCACATTTAGATAAAGACATCTGTAAAATGACAACCTGCATCCTGTAACCAGCAAGTGATGTAAGCTACGTCACAGGCTGATTAAATGGTTACCATGCTTCTGGTATTCCATCCGGGTTGTTGTGTTTACATTTTGGTGTAGCCTCATTAACACTCAAGCCCGAATTGTCCTACACGCACCTGACAGTAGTTACGCTCATCAGAGTGAGGGCGCCGGTAAAGAATAAAACTAGGAAGCGGCCAGTAATACGGCTGCACGCTGTTCTCTTGCACTTTGCTTTGAGCTCACGGGGATCCTAGCGAGGTGAGTCGCTATTTGTGTTTGTACATTCTTGTAACGATACCCGCTAATTGCATTGTACCTCTCTACAGTCGCGGGTATCCTCTATGGCGTCTGGCTGCGGTGTGGGCATCTGCTACAAGCATTAATCACAGTATTCTTTTAAGTGTTTTATTATCCCAGTGGGGTGGAAGTGGGAGTGTTCCTTTTGTAATATGCAAACTGTTTTTTTTTTAGATTGCTGCCATCCTGAAGTGGGGGCTACATGTGTGCGTGTGCTGTGTGTGTATGTTGTGTATACTGGAATGAAGGTACGGCTTATTGATTCCCGAGTGACATGCACTGTAAACTACTATGATAAAATCCTTATGTATTGGTATTGTGCGGTGCTGTGCTAACTTGTACATCTGTGTTACAGGAGTTGCCATTGCTGTTTTGCCTGTGTTTTTGTTTAGTTTTATTTGTCTTTTTGTTTGTTAGTGTGTGACTTTCCCTACGCTGAGTTACTGTAGGCTTGATGGCTGGGCAATAACTGCTGCTTCAGTTGCATGTGCTTTAATTCCACTCTGCTTGGGTACTGGCTGTCTGTTTGTTCGACTGTATTAGGCGAGTGTGCTCATTTATACCCCATTGTCTCCTGTGTTAACAGAGCCCGTGAACGTGGTACTGGTGTTGGGAAGCTGGGTTGCTCATTTTCCACACACAGCACACGCACACATGTAGCCCCCACCTCAGGATGGCAGCAATCTAAAAAAAACAGTTTGCATATTACAAAAGGAACACTTCCACTTCCACCCCACTGGGATAATAAAACACTTAAAAGAATACCGTGATTAATGCTTGTAGTAGATGCCCACACCGCAGCCAGACGCCATAGAGGATACCCGCGACTGTAGAGAGGTACAATGCAATTAGCGGGTATCGTTACAAGAATGTACAAACACAAATAGCGACTCACCTCGCTAGGATCCCCGTGAGCTCAAAACAATTCGGGCTTGAGTGTTAATGAGGCTAGACCAAAATGTAAACACCGACAACCCGGATGGAATACCAGAAGCACGGTAACCATTTAATCAGCCCGTGCCGTAGCTTACGTCACTTGCTGGTTACAATCCCAAGTATTATCACTAAATGATTATTTAAGTTTGTGTATGTGTGGTTGATATCAAATGTGTGTGTGTGGAGGTGTGTCTGATATTGGATTTTGCCTTAGATATGATTTTTTTTTTTTTTTTACGGTAGGAGGTTATAGGATGTATTTGAAGAGTACATCAAATAACATAGATGCCTATAATGCATATCCTCATTTGCGATTGGAGTGGAGAGTCAGTGTTGGGGCATGGCACACTTCAGATGTTGTTTACACAGCAGATCCCCTTGCTGCAGGCTCTGGGAAACTGTCAACAGTCAATCACAGTTTTACAGCTGATGACTGACACGTAAGGCGAGCTCAACCCCCCTACTGCACCAGACTGACAGACCCAGATTCACCAAAGCATGACGGTCAGCAGACATGGAGTCCTTTTCATATCGATTTGATTTAAAAAAAAAAAAAAAAAAAAAAAAACACAGCCATGTGAGAGGTGGAGAGATGAGCAATAACTCTTTTCGCCTGATTCACGTTGAATTTTTTGAGCCGCACAAGAAGGTTACGCTCCCATTTTCGAGCAGGTGTGACAGGTTGAGTGTACGTTATATCACAACAGCAAGCGAACTCGAAATAGCTGTTGTTGATGACTGTGTAATTCAGATGTTTCTGTGTGTTTTATGTACACATATAGTATTTCAGGAACGCTGTTTAGCATGTGATTGAACTCGTTCGAATGCAGCTCACGTACTCAGGGAGATGTTGCTTGTCCATTGATGCGCAAGGGAGAAAGATCACTGAACGAGTGCCAAAAACTTGCTGCCTGTAAAAGTTATTTTAAGATGTGCCTGATCATCTTGCCCTAGCTCTGTTTCTAAATGGTTGTAAGATCTGAGTTCAAAATTTTCACCCAGATGCATTTCAGGCATTTCACAGTTTTATAACGACACACTTTATTACCGGTCCACAGAGTATGAAAACATTTGGTAGAGTGGTGTGCCTCATTTAGCGGATGGCCACATTACCATAATTCTTTTTCCTTGTATTGATTGCTTTTTGGTCCAACTCCTTCTGGGTGACATCTGCTTCTCTGTAAATTTTACATGGGCCAGCCATTGAGCGCCTTTAGTTTATTGTGTTCCGTGTCTGGCTAAGTCAATAACGTCGAACAGTTATCCAAGGGGGCACTGAACAATATCAAATAATCATAACCAGCATTGCACGGGAAGGAAGCTTCTGTCTTGCATCGCTCTCCTCTCTTTAAATGAATAAAGCATGTAAATTTTAATGCAAGTCAGACACGGGGGCCTTGAATTGCAAGTTCGTGAAAACTTAGGTTGCAAATAAGTGACAGGCATTATTGGTTAGAATGATGCGCACAATAAACCTGAATGGATTATTTCTCTCCTCACTGTTGTGCTCATGACCACGAGAGAAAAAAAAATTCTTGAGCAATGGTGTGTCAGTATTGCAGCACTGCAGTTGTCAAGACAACTCTGTGGAAATGAGTCATTTTCAGAGAGCCCGCGCCTTTATTTTCACATTTGTATGGCCAGCAGTGCTGTCCTGAGATTAAACTTCATCACCCATCACCTAATATGCGTCTGTGTCATGGAAGGCTGTCAGCGAACCGTGTGTGTGTGTGTGTGTGAATTCATGTTGTCTTGCAGCTCACAGAATGTCTTTTATTTCTTCTTTGTGAGAAAGTGAGCAATAGGGGGAGGTGGGGTTGGTGGTCTTTACAGGTGGAGGCATGGACGTTTGGCCAGGAACATCAGCATGGACATGCGGTAAAGGGGTCCTTGTATTGCATGAGAGTGAACGAAGGTGTGCATATCCAAATGATATAATCCAGTGCTAGTATCTGAACACGTATCTGATAGCACAGTACATGTGCTTCAAAGATCATTTATTCACTTTGAAAACAGCAATATAATCTTCATCATGCACTGAAAAAATGGGTGAGACAGCTTATATCACCCAAAAACTTAGCACCTGTCTGTCAGAGCGCACCCATTGCATTGCAGTCCTTGTATTGCATAACAATAGTCTGAACAATTCCCTGAATGAAATGAAAGTCACTTAGCGAATGTTAAGAAAAGGCTGGGATGAGCTACTCCTCTATGGAGTGCTCTCAGAGTTACAGTGAAATAAACAAACGCAATGAGACTACTGTCATTGTAGACCTGGTTGAATCCTGATTCAATCGGATCTTTCACCCATATCTTTATATTAACTCACGAGTCGCGATTCTCTGGTTTCATTAACCCGGATCACTTGAGTCCTAAGTTTCGATTTAAAATGATAAACAGCGCCACACACAAACCTCTTGCAACATTAGCTAATACTAGCCCTAGACATCTTAGCTGCCATAAGATGTATAACTTACAATTTCGTTGGCAACCACAACTCCACAAGTGACAATGTGCACAGGCAGTCCGAGATAAGAACTTCCTGCAGAGCCGGAAACTGCGAAGCTCGTAGACGGGAACTCATGGATCTCGAGTCCCTAGGGTCGCGCTAATTAACCGCGGTTACATTGGATCAGTTGAGTCCAGTCAGCCGGCTAGAGCGAGGGCGAGTCCTTGTGTTAGGAAAAGCAACTCCACAACAAACGCCATTTTTTCACTTCTGAAATAACACAATGTTCTGCACGTAGCCTATAGATGTAATGTATTAAAATAAAATCGTTAATTTGGTCCGGTAGGCAGTCCGAAACATTGCAAACTGTAGATGGGGACTCTTGAATCTTCGGGTCAGCAGAAACCGGCTACATGAGGAAACTCGCGTAACCGCGTATTGGATCACTTGGATCTTAAGTCATCCGGCTACATAAGGAAACTCTCATAACCGCGGTTATGTTGGATCAGTTGAGTCGTCAGCCGATTAGCGCGAGGGTGAGTCTCTCCTGTGTTAGGAAAGCAAATCCACAACGCCATTTTTTCACTTCTGAAATAACATAATGTTCTGCACGTAGCCTATAGATGTATTGTATTAAAATAAAATTGTTAATTTGGTCCGGTAGACAGTCCAAAACATTGCAAACTGTGGATGGAGACTCTTGAATCCTTGGATCAGCAGAATTAATCGGCTACATGAGGAAACTCGCGTAACCGCGGTTACGTGGTTGGATCACTTGGATCTTTAGTCATCCGGTTAGTGCCAGAGCGAGTCTCTCCTCGTGTTAGGAAAGCAAATCCACAACAAACGCTATTTTTTTCCACTTCTGAAATAACAATGTTCTGCACGTAGCCTACAGATGTTGTTATGACCTTAAAATTATTATACAGTTTACTCTATTTTACTGATGTTAGTGTTCCTATCTATGGAACAATTTCTGTTAACTTTAATGTCATTTGTGGTGTGAGCAACCTCTACTGGTCAACATTGATATTTCAGTGCATATTGTTTAAAGTTCGTTTGAGACATAATAATAATAATAATAATAATAATAATAATAATAGCTATGCACAATACTACTACTACTACTACTACTAATAATAATAATAATAATCTATTAACCCCCTTGGTGAAATTCAGGAAAACACAATCACTCCGGCTATAGGCCTAATATAGATAACATCATTAGTTGTCTTCTATTAGCAGTCTATATAATGTAAGGCTATGTTATTATCCCATAAGTAGCCTAGCATAATAAACATAATAGTAGATCCAGCAGTGGTAATAACCATTGTACACTAGGACTAGGAGTTTTCTTGTCGATTTAGCAATACTGACTCAAGTGACTCGCATAACCCGGATTAGTTGAGTGAGTGACTCAGAATAACCCGAATCCTGAAGAGGAATCGATTTTGCCAGGCCTATGTCATTGACAGGATAATTGCTCTCAATTGTGAGACAGATTCCGAGCCCCCGAAATAAGTTTAGTTCCACCACTTAAGTAGGTCAGAGATGAGAAAGAAAGACTGGCTAGCCTACGTAATTTCTTCACGATGCCAGAGAACAAAGTGTGTTAACACTGGAGGAAATGAGCAAGCACATTCGTTCCCCTCACAACCACCCCACACCACCCCCAACCTCCCCCTTGAGGCCGATAAACAAATGTTTTTTAGACTCCAATATGGCCGCCAAAGCTTGTGAACTCCCACTCATGGCCCTGCTTCCCTCTCTCTTCTTTCCTCCCTTGTGGAACAAGTGCTCATTCAAATAAATTGGATTGCGAGTGGTGTTTGCTACTGTATCATCGAGCAATGTGTTGCATTATCAGTGGATGACATCCATGTTTAATGTGATTTACAAGGTTCAGATGGAGAATTATGCTTTTTATTCTTACTACTGCTTTTGAAAATGGCAGAAACTCTCCTGAAATGTGGCGATTTGTTCTGTTCTGTGCACATGAGATCACACTGAGTATAATGTTTCTCTGTAAATGGGGTTTAAATATCTCATCGCCTATTGAAATATGAGAAAAGTTTAAGCGCGTGTGTGGGCACTATGTTTTTCCACTTTTGTTTCATCGCTGTTTTTTTCCGTGAACTAAAGTGCTTGAGTGAAGAGATGTTTAGATTTCATTTTTACAACAAAAATGTACAGTTATCTGGCCTTTTATTGACTCTGAAGTGCCTGCATTTGTCAGGCAGCATCGGCTGTTTTCTCTGGCCAGAGGTGGTGGGTGGAGAGGTGGTGGTGGTGGTGGTGACAGGCTAGATGGAGGGTGAACGGTGGGTGGTGGTTACCTAAGAAAGCAGAAAAAAAGATATTAATAGCTACTCAGACATTTACATGTATTTGGAAAATAAATTGTTGTGATTTTATCCTCACCCTCCTCTCTTTCCTAGAGCCAATTGTGATAAGGGCAGCCCACTCATGTTATTGACATTTAAAAGGCCACTTCTTGGAGCACAGACAAGTCGAAGACACACAAAGTCATTTTAATTTTAGTGTCGTAAACATTTAATTTGATTTCCTGCACAGACGGGGCGTGAGGGCAGACAGACTCAATCTGTGTTGATTTCAGACCCGTGAGGTGTGTGTGGGCACCAGAGGAAAAAACAAAAGTAAAAAAAAAAAAAAGATTACGCATGGGCCGCAGCTGCGTGCAATCGCTGTGCATCGACTGTTTGCAGTGAGAGCCCACTTGGAAAATGCTTAGCTTGGGAAGCGCAGGCGCCCAGGCCCCCCTTCAAATCCCCAGGGTGAGCCCTGCTGCCACTAATAGCATCGTAAATGATGATTGATGACTCACCGGGCCTCCAAACGCCCCCCTTGAGCACTTGGAAGTGGCTACTTGCCCCGGAGCGGGGTGTTGGTGGACCTCAAGGTGTCAGGTGCTTAATTGTCTCTCTCTCCAAACCTTCACTTTCTCTCTCTCTCTTTCTCTCCCTCTATCCATCTTTTCCTCTCCCTCTTGCTTTCCTTTCTCTCTCCCTTCCAGCAGATCGGAGCTATTACTACTGAGTGATACCAAAGTGCTTTCAAGGGCAGGTTAAATGCTTCCAGGGTGGAAGGGTCCCCATCTAGCCCCAAGTAAAGCAGATGTTTGCTGCGTCGTCCCCACATCATCGCTCACCCCCCAGCACAGTGGTGGATTTTGCCCACGCCACCCAATGTTATTGTGTTACTGTTAAATGCTGTGCAGATCGGCATGCAAAATAACCGTGGCTTTCACACACTGGAAAATGTATGAGGTACCTCGGTGTGTTTGTTTGAGAATGTTATGTTGTGTTGTTGCACATACGTTAGTGTGTGTGTGTGTGTGTGTGTGTGTGTGTGTGGGGGGGGGGGGTGGGGGGGTTTCGGTCAAGATCGAAACTGCTGATGTGGACTATGGTGGAGCAAGAACCGAACAAAGCCAAGATTGATCAATAAATGAACCTGAAATTGAAAATGGGGCTAAGAAAGAAGGAGGAGGAGAGCGGAGAGCTCTCATGGGCACTGACAATTCTGTTGACCTTTCCCAGGATACTCTTAACCACTCCAGTTTGAAGGCAAGTCGTGTTGAATGGAAGAAGAAGAAAAAGCATTAAGTCTGCATATTTACTCCAGCCTCTTCTTGGAAAGAATAGCTTTCCGGAGGAGATAATGATTCTTGGAAGGGCCACACTTAGCATCCGAATGACCATTGTGTGCCACACACTGCAGAAATAGAATCCAGGACAACCAATGGCAGCGCAGGTATAGTTTCAACACAGCACACATAACCATACACATACACAAATCTATTTTCTCCCCCACTTGGCACCAAAACAAGCATTCAAACGAAAAATTGTCGGGCGTCCTCCTCTTCCAGCATTGTAGCTCGACACCATTTTAGGCGAGCAAACAGTCTCTCGGCCTTATCTCTACCTGCTGGGTCTGCCTCATAACCGTGAGCGGCGCAAACAGTAGCTCGGGGTGGGGTGGCCTAGTTCAGAGCCTGCCTCCATTGGCCTCCTCCATCCAATTTGGTTACGTCTGCAGCCTCCCACTGCGTCGGCCGCCTGTGCCGTCCGTTTTCAAGTAGGCAAAGTCGTGGGCAAAAACAGGCTCTCCCGTCCCAGCCATTAGCTTTCAGCCTTTTTTTTTTTCTCCTTTTTGTCTTTTGGAATATGCAGATTGTGATTAGACGAGAGGCAAGAGAAGAGGTGCGCGAGTGGAATTGGTGGGCAGGAGAGAGGGCAGCTTTTACCTCCCCATCTACCCCACCCAGTTTGGGGCGGAGGCCGGCTAATGGGTAATGTGGCCACTACAAGCAAGGATGCAGTACAGTGTGTGTTTAAAGCTACAGCTTCACCCCCCACCTCCATCCCATCTCTGCAGACTCCCCGTTTTCTCCCCGCTATACCACACTCTTCAATTTTTCTCACTGCTGCGCCTCACTGCCAGGGCCTCGATTCCAAAATCAATCTCAGTGATTTTTTCCCTTAAAAGTCTCATTAAAGAATTAATTGGAGCTGCAGGACTTTTGAAATGAGGGCAAATGAGTGTGTGTTGCCGAATTGATTTGGCCTGTATCAGCCTTTAACGCCCAAGGAGACCCCTTTTTTTAATCTTCCGCTGACGACACACGCACGCACAGCAGGAAAATTATTTTTAAATGCCACCCTTAGTTAATAGCCCTGACATACAACTCGATACGCCAGTGAATGTCAAATCCTGGGATACAGTATATTCAAAACTGACAGAGCTAGCACAGTCTTGAAATACTGCTATTCAATTCAAATGCTAAATACACTGTTTTTGGCCAAATGCAAAGCATTCTCATGTATAAAATTCTTCTTTCCATCCGTGTAACAGTGACGGCGCATGCCTGCTGTGCCTGGTATGGGGAAAGAAATGGCTCACAAGTGGCTGGCCGTGGACTGCTTGTAGGAAAGCCCTTAGAGCAGGGGTCTTCAACAGGGAGGTACTGCAGGGGGTCCGCGAAAATATTTCGTCTGAGGCATTTTTTTTATCTTCCAAAAAAATTAAATTTGTCATAGTTAACATAACGTTCAAAAGAAAATTGCTTCATATTCGTTTTTAAATAACACATTGTAGGCTACCCATGAATCATGCATGTGATCATGTGATCCCTGTGTAACATTTTGCTAACCTATGCCAAAACACATTAGCATTCATGAATGTACAAATACAGGTCACCACTTCAGCCTGAGCCTGATGTGACACTGCCTCGCAAATTCCATCCGTCCTAAAACAGAGAAGCTCTGTTCCCGTCACCAGGTTCAGTGCTCTCACTTGGACCTGGTAGCTGATCAGTTATATTTAATTCTTCGTCCCACTAGGCCTATAATAAAAATGTGACCCTTGTGGTCTTTTTTTTATTTTAGTTGGATCATCGCGATTAAAGAACACTTCCCCCCGTGCGTTTTAGTTAAATAGTATTCAGCAAACTCGTTCTTTTCATTCCGGGAGATGAATTACGTTTGATTCGTCTGTTCAGTGTCGGGACTGATGGACCCTGAACTTTGTGGGGTATTTGTTCTGTGTGATGTTTTGCTCTGTTGTTTTTTTTTTTTATGAGAGTCTGCGGTCTTTGCGCCTCAAGGCGTTCTGCGCGAATTCATTCATCCAAAGCTCCATCACAATAAAACGATAACGATAATCTCATGTGTTTGTGTTTCCTTCTGAAAGACAAAGTTATTTTACACAAGAGGAAGAGGCTTTCTGTCTTTATCAGTTTGAGCTAATTTAGCTGAATATATCCAGCTAGTTAACCCTTGTGACATTCATTCAGTTATAGGGCGAATTTATGCAACTATGTAAAGAAACGAGTTTAGAATGTGTGCGTTCGTGTGTGTGCGTGCATGCATAGGCACTCGTCTGACGGTCCAAATGACGGCAGGATTTGAGGTGGGCCAGGTGTGTATGGAGTAAGATAGCTGTCAAAAAGTAATGCCTGTGAATGTGGCGATGACATGTGCAAAGTGGTATCCATAATATTGAGAGGCGTACTGAAATTTTGATTTTGTACTTGTAATTTTTGAATTTGCATTTTTTTCCATCCGTATTCTGGTGGATAACATACACACACTTCATTTTATGCATGACTGAACTCATTTTTATGCACAACTAAATACACACGTGTATCAAATATATGGACACGAATATTTTGGCAGCTATCTTACCCCACAGGTGTGGGGGTCCGTGCTCAGTCGCTCTCACAGCCAAGGGGTCCTTGAGCTGAAAAAGGTTGAAGACCCCTGCCTTAGAGTGCAGTGCACAAAGTGTAAAAGGAAATAAATAAAAAAAATAACGCTCAGGCAATAGAGCTCTCCCACGTAGGCTTAACAACAACCATCATGCTGGATGCGCTTGTATAATTTCTCAGCTTGGTTGTTGGGGTGGTCCCCTGCTGAGAATTCTGTTGCTTTTTCACACACACAAATGCACATATATATATACAGTATATATAAAAGTGAGACAAAGGCATTACACACACACACACACACTTATACACACTCTCTGTACACACTGGCCGGGTCATCAGAGACATTGATTGAGACAGACTGGAGCTCAAGCTGAAGGGCGTGCTCACAAATCCTGGCTGAAATCAAGCCGGCAGATGAACTGGGTGCTGGAGACAATCTCACCGTGAATTGATTGTTGGCGGGGCGTTTATATTCCTACCTGTCATGGAGCATTGTTTGATGTTCTGGGTTATGGATACCACTTACTGAGGAAGGAGTTATGGAGCAGCAGTAGCAACAACAACAACAACAACAACACCTTGTGAACAACAGGAACTAGTGAACCGTTGTTCAAGATGCTTTTTTGTACAGATCAACTGTTCCTTTTAAATTTATGAAGGTTTTGCCCTCTCCACAAGACATACAGTACGTACACACACATGCAAGCACTTGCACACACACACACACAGCCACACATGTACAGCATGCACACACACGAACAGGAGCTAAGTGGGTCATTCCTACATTTCCTTTGAAACACCTGAAACTTAACTTCATTTCAGTAATAAAAATAAAGTATTTCAGTAAAAAATTTGTATTTCAGATGTGAAACATCTGATGCTAAAAACAGAGACCGAAACACTGAAAATTAATTACTTTAAAAATGTAAAATTTTTAAAGTAATTAATTTTTCGAATGTTGACATTCACATATTCAACCTCCTTCAGAATTTAATTTCTAAACCCCATACAGCTACAACTAATCTGTCCAGAGCCTCTGGTCTGTAACCATACTGAACAGTTAACATGCCTATCCTAAACAGTAGCACCATAGCTGCCCTAGTCAGACGCTCAACTAACAGATGAATAGAAGCCTAGTCTTATTTAACCTAAGCAACATGAATATTGAATACAATTTACTTCTTATTTAATTTTTTCGTATTATACAGTTTATCATTCTTAAAATAGTAGTTATTCAAACAAACGAAGAAGCAGTGCTATACTTTGCATAATAAGTAGGTTGTTATTGCACATCATTCCTTCCTCCCTCCCATCAGCCACACAAACTGTGAACGTAAAACTATTTATATTTTTGGAATGCATTTTTGATCTGATCAACTGAACTATTAGACCTTTTGCACATTGCATGTTTTTATATATGGCAATGACAGACTATGAATGTGGATTTTCAACTTGCAAGTTCAAGCACAAGCAAGTCAGGTGTAGACCTTGTACGCAAGACTTTGCAGCAAGAAGTGTTTTTTTTTTTTTTTTTTTTTTTTTTTTACCAGCATTGTATTCGATTGAATGAATCGGTAACACCATCGCTGGTTCCGGTTCTTTGGCTTGCAAGTAAACTCAAATGATTTAGATGAGAAATGTCCAATATATACAGTATGTGTGTGTGTGTGTGTGTGTGTGTGTGTGTAATTTCAGCAACTGATCTGTGCTTGTCCGTACCCTCGAATCAGAGAAACTGGTGTGGGTTTCAAAAACCTCTGCGGTAGATGCATAAAATTAACTCGGCTTCATTGAGTGAGAGTGAAAGTGCTCATCTGAGAAAGCGCTCATCAAGAGACAGTGAAACCGCTCCAGCTGTATTTGCTGTAGGTGGGCTAAAAGCAACCATAGTCTATTTAAGCCATTTTTCACACTGACATGGATTCCTGCAACTGATCATGGAAACGCTGCATAAGAGACAAACATTGAATAAAAGACACTGTGAAACATCCTTTTCCTGAAAACATTTTTGTGAAAAACTATGGCACTGAAAACATTACAACTACATTACAACATTACATCTTCACAATACCAATGATTATATACAGTATCCTCATAGATATACATGTAGACTTAGAGAAGGCAAGGTTAGGGTTGAGGTCCCTCAGATCATAATATTTTTTTTTTTGGCCTTCTTACTATCCCTGACCGATTTATCCTCTCAAACAGAGACAATAAGCACTTACCTGTCTCCGATGGTCTCTCTGTTGACTGTCTCTGTCTTCATATAGATACTCGTCTGTTACTCCTGATAACAGAGGTACGTTGCACAATATCTGGTCCCAGCCGGCAGACAAATTGACTAATTATAAGTTTCATTAGTACAGTGTGATTGAGATATACAGGAACATAATTAGGCTGTGATATTGATGAGGGTGGTCAGTGCAGTCAGTAGCAAGTGTTTCACTCCGTGGGTTTTAGTGGGTTTTACTCTGTGATTTCTCATGTTAATATCTGCATGCCTTAGGGATAGAGTATATCCTCCAAATGTTTTTCTGTTTTTCTAGTTCTGTATAGTTAAATTTGGTACTGTTGCTACAACTACTAGTGTGGTTTGTAATGTCTACATAACATTGTGTATGATGCTTTTATGCTTATAAGTAGTGATTATGTAGCATACTCTCCCCGGTTAGCCCTCAGCCGTGTGCGGCTGCTGTTGGAATTAAAAAAACAAACGTCTGACATGATAAATGAGAAGTCGTCATCCATACAGCCTTACATACATCAATTTACACCTGATTCATAAAAAATGCCGAACCGAGTAGAGCCACACTCTTAAATCGAATTAATCTTGTGTCTAGTTTGTTATGGTCGGGGCTTCAAAGTGGACATGAAAAATGGCTGCATCAGAAACAGAATATGAAGCTGATCTCCAGGATGACAACCGTAGCAACGGAACAGTGAGTCACTAATTAAAGTGTACAGTACACATCGGACTACCTGGAACCTAGCATGAGAGAGCATGATATGATGGTTACAACCAATTAGGCTCGTCAGCTCGTGAAGGGTGACATTTGCTAATGACAGCCTTGCCCTTTCCTGGCCATCATCCAGTTGGGGAAGGTGAGACTTTCTGCTCTCTGCTGTGCTCTGTATAGTAAAGTTTAGTATAGCTTAGCATAGCATAGAATATACTCTTTTGATCCAGTTGGGGAAGGTGATACTTGCTGCTCTGTGCTGTGTTTATTATGGTAAAGTATAGTATCCTCAAGGTTGCAGGTTCGAGCCCCACTCTACCTGACACCATCGAAGTGTCCTTGAGCAAGACACTGAACCCCAAATTGCTCCTGGTGGCACGCTGGAGCCTTGCATGGTAAGCCCCTCCACTGGTGTGTGACTGTGTGTGAATGGGTAGGCGGCGCGTGGAGATGCAGCGGCCTCTGGCTCTCCTGACTGTGCGCATCACTGTGGTACGTGACGTCGAAACGTTTCCTCTGTATGTCCAGTATATGTAGAGAAATTGACAATAAAGTGACATAGCATATACTCCCTCTTATGTGGGTAATGTGGTTGTGAGTTTGTGAAGGCTCCTTACTTAAGGGCACTTCAGACGTGGTCTACTGGTCGGGGATCAAACGGCACCTCTTTGTTTTGGAACCCTAACCTGTAAGCCCTAGTGGTAGTTGATTATGGCAGACCCAGAACCTGCTCAGAGTTTAGTTATAGTCTCCAAGGCCATCCGTAAACCTTAGGATCAGTTGTACAGGGTTGGCAGATTATGATGTTCACAGACGCACGTTATGTTTCTCACATCTTCTTTCATGCTCAGAAAGCAAGATGTGTCAAGGATGAGACTACTTAACTTGAAGTTCTATCTTTTGTTCTCATGTGACATTCCAATACAGAACTGGGGCATTGGAGGCACATCCCAGGAGAACTCGAAATAGAAGAAACAGGTGAAGTGGCAACAAAGATTTGTCAGCAAATCACCCAGACGTTTTGAAAGCAATCAGAGAGAGAACATGCTGGTCTTGTTCTCTTCAGTGCCAAAGTATCTGACAGGAAGCAGCATTCACAGGCCCAACATTGACATGTTTTACATTTAACCGCTGTGTCCTTTTGAGCTACAGTGTCACCCGTTCTGCAACTTCCGTCCCCCTTCTTTTGCATGATGCCCTAAGATTAATTTCTTTGTGGCTCTATAGCTGCAACATCTTTTCTCTGAACCATGTGGCCTTGGCGAAAACTGTACACAAGCCACTGAATGCATTCCGTAATTTCAAAGAAAATCTATTGCTTTTTGAATACCTGTGAAATTGCCTTACTTGGTCAAATTCGTATTCCTATCAGAAAAGGACCACATTTAAAGAAGAAAAATGAAACCTTGCATCTATGCGATGCTGTCTTACCTCTAAATCCAAGATTGTAATTGCCACATCAGGCCAAGTCTAAGGCTATAAAAGTGAGACAGAGACCTCTTGCTGGCAAGCCTAGCAAAGTCTTCAAAGAAACAGGCAAGGCAGTTTATAATTCAACATGGAAGATGGTGCATATTTCTACATCACCATATATCGAGCTGAATCACAGCTTGTCACTCCCAAAGTTACCTTTGATGTAGCCCAATGTCTTCATTACTTGTGCATCTGAAAGCCTCTTGCCTCTCTGATCCTTTCTTGCCTCTGCTTAGAGAGGGTTTCTAATGGATGACACTTTTTTGTTCTGTCACCTTTAATATTCTATTTTAAACTTTCCTTTCTAAGCGAGTTCCTTTCAACTCTGGCTCCGTCGGACGTTTCAAACAGCGCCATCCTGAAAATTATCCTGTAACTTACATCTAACCAGCACACAAAATGTTACTATGCTATGATCTCGCACTATAAAAATACTGCTTGGATCACCTTTCTGACTTTTGTTGAAAAAATTAAATAACTTCCCTTTTCAAGTTGCTAAGGTTTGAGAGCTAATGACCCGTAGATTTCAGCAACACAGGTATATTTCCAGGCCATTAGCCTTATGCAAATCTTTGTGTAGCCTTCCAACGGATGTCACCGCAGCTGCCGTGTAGCCTAACAGCTCCAAGGCCAGACACAGATGAAGATGGAGCATTAGCCACTTTCACGTCGTCCCTGACCATCCCTGACAGGCATCAGCCCATGGAAGACATCCGCCAAGAAACGCTCAAATGAACCTGTTGCGCAACTAGTCATTTCTTTGTCCCGAACCAATCAACCTTTTTAAAGCCTGTCAAAGTGCATTATTTTTAACAGCCACATGCCATTGTCACAGCATGAGGCTCTCAGGACAGGACAGACAGGAGATAAGACATCTGGAGTTTCTTTCCTGAATTGGTGAAGTTTTGATGTTTCAGTATTGCCCCAAACAAAAAAAGAACTCCGCTCTTGTCTGTAAGAGCCGGTTGCACAGTCACAGATGGTACTGTGGGTAGAGTATGATGCTACTACTTAGGCTAATTAGTAAACCTAATAATTTAATTAGCAGGGCTGTTGGTTCAATGCAGTACTTTAAAGTAGTGTGTGCAGGCTTTGTTTATCATGGTGGATATTAGGTAACTGTTTATGGTATCCTACCGTGAAGGGTATCAGGCATTAATCTCAAGGGTCTTCACTTAGTTTGCTGTGCAGTGTCATGGTAACAACACGAGGTTCAAAATACTAAATGCAGCAAGCTGAGGCTAGGGTTCACTTCCTATCCCCCAAATCTGCTTCCATCCACAGCCTGTAGAAAAAAAACCCATCTGGGGCACCGTGGCTCAGCTGCCTAAGGCGCCAGACCATGAATTTGGGGATCCGGGGTTCAAGTCCAACCGGAGGTCATTTCCCGATCCTACTCCATCTCTCTCTCCCGCCCCTTTCCTGTTATTCTATCCACTGTCCTATCAGATTTAAGGCAAAACGCCCCAAGACATCTTGAAACAACACATCATGTCAGTGTTTTACACACAAGGTGGGTTATTGAAAAGCTGAAGTTATTTGAAGAGTGTAATGGTAAGGACAGGGCTCCATCAGAGGCACACAGTGTGCAAATTATTTCTGGATAAAAGCAAAATTCCTGGGATTACTTCCAAGAGGTGTTACCGAAGGGATCTTGTTATATGTAGCTAGGAATGAGCTGATTAATTAATTACTTAGGTTTGAAGTCCAATATACACTGTGATTACACTGAACAATAAAAAATGACTGTGTATCGTTGTAACTGACACATGATTTTATTGTTTATTTCTTTAGAACATCAAGATTAAACAATGTAGGTATGACAGGTCTAATACATCAAAAATGGCATCCAATGGAAATCTTTCTCAAAAGTGGCTAAGTATTACGATATTTCTTTAATTAAAATGACCGTTTTAGTTTTGTATAAGAAAATTGGCAACCCTTTTGTGCCTCTAAGCGTCTATATGGTCTACGAGTTCCTCATCATATTACCTGAGGAGACTACATTCATACAATGATCCCTATACATACATTACATACATGCATTTATCCCAATAAATCATACTGTAATCTAGGCATACAGCAATCTAACTAGAAGACACAAAGATATGTTGCTGGGAATTAATCTATTAATAACCGAATATAGTCAATCTCATTCACTGCAACATCCGAAACAGCTACAATAGTCATGTCAAGGCAATTGTCTATGACACATTAGGGAAATTACCACTTCCAAATAGGAAAAAGAAGAAATAAGACTCGTGAAATCCATAAAACAGACAATGAGTACTGCAACTAGAACGGATAGGATTAATTAAACACACAACTGTACTCTTTTTAATACCATAATTTAATCGTTATGGTGTACAGCTACTTGCCATCTAGAAATTACTTTCAAATCCTGTTAATCCTATTATAAAGGACTCTTACCTCAAGATTAAGGTGTATGCATATCATATTGCCTAAGTTAATCAGTTAAGATTATTTATTGCTCAATTATATGTACTTTTAGTATGAAGAATTACAAATTGGGAGTACACACACACACAGAAACACAGAGAGGGAGAGAGAAAGAGAGGCTCACATGGTAGGGTGTATGAAAGAAAAGGTTATAAAACCCTAAAATCTTGTAAGGAGGCTGTGGTTGAATATAGCGGGGAACAAAGTGGCATATTCTACCAAAGATAGTGTCTTTTCATCCAATGGGATTTTTCTCACTTTCTTCTATTTTTCCAATTGTGTTTTTACAGTGGCTGTTTTTCTGTGAAGGCCTATAATAGCCATTCCCTAAAACCAACCTTTCAGTGAGCCCTATTCCTGACAACTCGTACGCGAATACATACCTCCCCACACACATACAACACACACACATCCAATACAGACACACATACCCTGGCCTCGCCACCACACACACACACACACACACAAACACCTTACACACACATACCTTGGCCTCACCAACACACACACACACACACACATACCCTCCCCGCCACCCTACAAGAGCTTGTGCTCAGCCCCTTCCACTCTCATTGCGGCTGCACAGCACCAAATGGATTCTTAATGGACTTCTGGGGTCAGTGGCACTGACAGGTTATGATACGATCAGTCCTGTTATGATCCTGCTGGGACTTCACACCGTGAGTGACGGCTAATCTGGCCGGGGAACAAGCCCTATCTGGGTCTCCATCGCCAGCCAGTCAATGAGATCCCCGGCGTGACCTTCAGGAGATTCTTATCAGAATGGCTTGTCCTTTCTTATTCCAGGACTTTTTTTTTGTTGAGGAAGGAGTTGAAAAAGAGCTAGAGAGGGGGGTCACATTTCTGCTTCTGATCCTCAGACTTTGACAGACTTTGACAGGTGCAAGAACGCAATGTCATATAACATTATATATTAAATATGACACAGTCTTACAGTACTCTCACAATTACAGTATTTAATGAAACATATATTCATCATGAAGTCACTTAATTTGTATAGCACATTTCTTTAGGAATTTCAGTGTGCTTCTCCTAATAATAATAATAATAATAACATGTTTTATTCATGTTTGACGCCTCTGATATAGCATGCCGTATACTCAGCTCATATTATGCCCGAGAATAACCATCGGCTGTGCTATCTTCACTGTATAGAATGACTTCTTGGGGCTTACTGCTTGGTTACCCGACCCAAACCCGTATCCGACACAGCACAACATTTTTCATCCGTTTCATTAAAATTTGCGGTTCACCCGCGGGTACCCGAACCTGTGCAGGACTCTGCTGTAGACCCCGGGAAAAACACAGAATAGAATGGGATATCCATCCACATATACAATATATTGCAGAATTTCATACAATATTTACAATTGTATTTAATTTTGTTGCTTTTTAAACCAGAGACTCTAATAGAGATGTCTAAATAGGCGTTGACACCCCAGCATCCCTGGTTAGTATTATTGATTATGTTAAATACGTACACTGTAGACTAAAGCAGCTGGGGCCTGACAGTGTTTTGTGTTTTGCAACTGTCAATCGTACTGGTTATGCTTTAATTTGAGATTACGTAATTAGATCTTGAAAATTAAACCTGCCTAAAAACCCTTAAACTAACACCTGGCACAGCACCTCATTAATTATGCTCCATTGTTGTTTGTTTTTTAATTATATTTGTTGTTGTTTTTTTTTTCAATTGTCAATGCTGTTCCAT
>JAGFZM010000183.1:88011-125511 GCA_017657215.1 Limnothrissa miodon | reverse complement strand
TTCATTCTGTGACCCTACCATGGGAGGCTACTGTCCTGTAGGTATGTCTACTGTATGTGATAAGAGGCTCATTTCTCTGCAAAGGACAGCATAGGACCAGCTGGCATTTGGGCAGATGCTGAACGAACAGTGGGTATATTTCCTGCGGGCGACGAAGTAATTATGGCCATTTGAAAAATGTTACCCTTCAACTCTTAATTGATGACTATATTACGGAGACACAAAGTAGTGGAATTTGTGCCCTATTAATTATCCACCATCAAATTTAAGCATATTGCCATTGTGCCTCGGGACTCTTACTAAGCTAATAAACATGGCTGCTTATTGCATAGTGTCAGCGTGGATCCAGCTGCATGGTAGAAAATACCGTTGATGTCCTGCTGTGCCCCATGCACGCACTGTTACATGTTAAAGGATTATTAGTTCAAACAGGGTTAAGCTGTGAAAACATCCAATTATTTAAAAATGGTTAATATGTGTATGTTATGGTATAAGCCCAGTGCATGGGTGGGGGGGCTTCACGGTGGAGATGTGGTAGTGTTTGTTCTACACATAATTGGCAGCTGTAAATTAAAACAAAAAAAAAAAACATGGAAGGACAACAACAATAATTTGATTAATTAACAGGTTAATCAGATGTGCGTGTGATAAATGAGGGTAACTGGAAACTCTCCTGCATACTGATATGTCCCAGAGTCCAGAAACAAAAGGCCCACAGACATGTCGTTGAAATTAAAGGTCTCATTCCATCGTATTTTCATTAATTTTGTGGTGGTCTCTTGTTTAAAATAATGTCATGAGAGTTGGTTTCGACAAAAAATATGCTGTGGTTGTCTTGTTTCAAGCTATTTTAGTTAGGTGAAAAGGAGAGCAGGGATAGCTTGAGAGGATTATTATGAATATTAATGATATGCAAATGTTTTGCCTCTGATTGGCCAACAACACTGTGACGCTCCCTCTAGTGGGTCTGTCTGCAGGCAGCCTAACGTTTCTTGAGGGCGGGTTAACTGCATAGCTAATGTTCAAATTGACGTACATTTGTACGGCTTTTCCGATTCGCTCGTTTTTCCCGGCAGTTTTCTATCACAGGCGAATACAGACTACAGGGGTTGGAGAGCAGTTTGAAGTTGAGCATAGAAGTACAACTTGGGCTGACCTATGGTAATGTAAAAACATCAAGTCTTAAACGGTTTATTTTGGAAGGAGATCTTTGAATACAAAACTCGATTTGTGTGTGTGTGTGCCGCACAGAGGGTGTCAGTGAATCTACCATGTTTCACAATATCTTTGTGACACTGCAATTTTCTAGCATACTCAAAGGAAGAAGCAACACTGGGCGAAACATTCAGAAATGAAGCTTTGGCATAAAAAAAGAATCCAGAGGCACAGGGATGTCAAATAGCAAACAAGCCATTTCCAGACGTTGAACAAACGCACAATAGTGGTTTGCACTGATCCACTTCATTTTCACAGGGGCATATTGCATGCCTTGGAAGGTATTTGCACTTAAGATGCAAGTGTTAAATAGCTTCTTAGCAGGGAAATGGTGCTGCATTGGATGTGGTTCGCCTCAACCTCTCTCACAAAACCCCTTTTGTTGGATTGCTAGGGGAAAGGGTGGATATCTCAGCACTAGTGGAACTACAACTAGTACCCATCTCTCTCTTTCTCACCTTGTGAATGTGTGTGTGTGTGTGTGTGTGTGTGTGTGTGAATCGGAGGGGGGGGGGGGGGGGGGGGGGGGGTGAAATGGGGGGGGGGGGGGGGGGGGGTTGGTTTAGAAATGTGCTGAGCAATAGCAACCTTTTGGTGAATAGACGGCGAGCACCACCAGCAGCGGCCGCAGCACTTCAGGTCCCCTGGGGCTGGGTAGGTGGGAAGGTAGGTAGGTGGGGAGAGAGTGTGGGATGAAAGAAATGTCAGTGCACATTAATACCACTGGTCCTTGGGGGTAACGCAGGGAGGTATTTAAGAGGGCAAAATGACAATATGGCGGTATTTAAGACCCAGAATTGCTTGGCTCAGCATTTCGCCGACGCATCTCCCCTGCTGTTCCGATAGTGCAGGTTGCACCGAGGAACTGTATTTTACCGTGTGAATTAATTCCCACCTATTGTCCTGCTGGGTTAGATTACCCCTGACCTACATGTAGTCGAATAATTGCTCTAAGTTAAGGCGAGCGTTTTGGTGTGCTGTGTGCAAGGATGTATTAGGCTGATATTGAATGTAAATAAGTATTTCACAACAGCATTAAAAACACAAGGCTAGATTCTATTACACCAGAAAGAGAAATCCAAAAGAAGATTGGAGATGACATTTTTTATCGGAGAGGCGCGTGCCATATTCATTATGAAGGCCTTCATCCGTGATACACAATCCTGCTGTCAACCAGCACCCGACGACAGGAAGGCGAAACTTAATCCGATTGGAAAGATTACACAAACATATTTTTATCCTCGGCAGGTCTGTCGCAACACAAGAAGGCTTGTCGGAGAGATGCGGCAATGTCAAGCCACCACTTTGATGCGCTTTGGATGTGGCATCTCTGATGGCTTGTTGTGAAGACAGACAAGAGGTTACCTCTGCTGCGGGTTTCTCTTGTCTGTTTTGTGGGATCGAATGGAGAAATCAGTCCACCGGGGGTCTTTTTTTTGTCAAGTAATGTGCCATATCTTTGCAAGCTTACAATTACCTCAAGTGAAAAAAGCACACACACACACACATACACACACTTGATAGCATCTGGAATCTTTTTTGTCCCTCTCCTCTCCTCCCAGAGCCTCTCTCTCTCACTCTTTTGACGGGTTCCTCTTCTCTGACAAGGGTGTGAGATTATCAGCCTCACCAAATGTCAAGGGCACGATAGCCTCAGATACACTGCAGGAGACGCCTCGCCTCCCAACCTCAAAGCAAATGAAATCACCTCAAGGGGCAGTACAGGTCTCCTATTGAACATGACATCCAGAAAAGTTGCACAATTTTGTGAAAGGCCATAGCAACACACACACACACAGACATTGTTTTTCCCTCTTGTATACTATGTGATCTCTGCTGGTCGTACTGTGACTGTTACTCTCTGTATTTATAACCTTAAATTCTATATTTCGTTAATATATATTACTTGCATCTTTTGTGTTTATCAGCTAGCAGAATTCAAAGCATTGTCGACGGAATGGGAGCTATATGCTTAATGAGACATTATCGATATAAGGCAGTGACCCTCCCTGGGCAATATTTTTAAGTGCCACCTTGGCCAGATTTATTGGAGAACCGAGGTGGTTTATCTTCTCTTTAACGACTCTTTGTTCCACACTCTATTGGTGCCACTGTCAAGCTGTCGGGAATCGGGCGTAATATCGGTGCCACGCCGAAAAGGCTTGTCGAAGTGTCAACTCAGCCAGATCTATGGTGCAATATCAGAGGAAGGGAAAAAAGATGGGAAAGCTGTAAAATCATAACATACTATCTTTGTCATGATGGATGGCACTGGGGAGCGTGCTTCTTCCCTGGAGAGACCAAAGAAATCAGTAAAAAAAAAGATTAAACGCTCAGTGCAAGAACGTAACTGTGTCAAAGTGATTCAGTTTATGAACTGGATAAAAATATCACTGTCATCTCATTTGCCTTATGCACGATAACGGAGGCATCATTGGATGCATGAGGGGGAAAAGGGGGGAAAAATTTAAACAGGAAGTGCATTTGGAATTGACTTTAGTTGCCGCCACTGGCTGCAAGCTGCAAACTGTCAATGCGACATAATGAACTGCACATGAAATCCAATCTTTTTCTGTTTGCCTTTTTCGAGCAGGCATGCGCTTCAAACCCTTGTGTTTGTGGCCAAGGCTGACAGTGTGAAATGCCTGTTGTTGTCTGACAATGGCTGCCCTCAGCACGACTGAAGCCCCGATAGACAGATGACTCACGCAAACACTGAAAATATAAATGACATTCACGGGCATCTCTGTCAACTTAATAGCCCTGTAGAGAATAATTGCTTTCCTGCCTTGTAATATTTGCATTTTCTGCCCTCAAGTGTGAAACACATTAATATATTCTATCAGATAAATACATCTGATATCCCGTGCATGTGAATGAGAGACAGCAAAGAAAAGGCGTGCGAACAAAAGCAGGATATAGCTGCTGGAAACAGCAGTTCTTTTATTAATTTTTTTTAAATGACATTTATTTATAACTCTGGCATTTTTCAATTTTACATCATCACTTCGCGATGCAAAATGGCTGGAAGCCAACATTTCTACACCAGAAAAGATATAAATTGAACTTCAGTGTGACTGTGGGAGAGGGTTGGCCATTCCACTTGACCAAAGCGCATTTCAGAGATCTGACCCTCCACACCAGCACAACACCACTTTCAACGTCTAATTGGACAATTTCAGCCCAGTTCACAGTTCATACGCTGAATCCCACAAAGGCACTGGGCAAGTGTGTGTGTGTGTGTGTGTGTGGGGGGGGGGGGGGGGGGGGTGGTCGGTGGGGGTGTTGCTGCCTTGGATCTACACCCGAGTGCATTAAGCTGAGGTCAGGTGAATTAAGCCTCGCAATTCTCTGGACACCAACGGTAATGAAGTCCTGACACGTGCTGGATCAGCAGCTACGCTTTCTCTGTGCCAGTTCTGGTTCTCAAGCCTCTTCCTGGCACTCTCCTTATCACCCACTCACTCATTCATTCATTCATTCTCTCTTCCTCTCTTCATCTCCAGTTTTCTCTCGCAGACTTTCAACTTTCTCTCTCCCCTTTCCCTCGCTTTTCTTATTCCCTCTTTCTTGCCTTCTCTCTTGCTCTCTCTCAGTACCCCCACATGCTGACCTGAAGAATGCCATGTGCAGTGCTCACAGCAAGCGCAGGGCAATGCCAGCCCTTTTCAAATGGCATCTGCCATTGGCAAGCGTGGCGCCCACCCGGCACGGGCTTTTGTGCCCAGTCACCCAATCAGCGATGATTAGCTCCTCGCTGTTGCTCTTGGCCTCGGCAAGACGCCCTCGTCTCGAATCTGCCACCTCCACCCCGCTCTCCTGAGGAAGCCTGGCTCATACCTGCCATTCCGGCCTCCAAGTTTCTCCAGTGAAGTTCAGGGAAAGAAAGAAATTGAAGTCCCCGGAATTAGCCTTGAATAACCCATTGCATTATTTAAAGCCTTTCCCTATTCATATCCCCAATTGTGTTGGGTAAGCTTCCATTGTGGACCAAAACCTGTAGTCTGCTGAGGTGAAGTTGAATTCTAGCAATCCCGACAAAATACAAAAAAATACCAAAAAAACAAAAAATACCAAAAAATACTAACAGACGGGGGACTAAATCGGCCAGGTGCAAGCTTCCGGTATCAGTGGCATGAAGAGGATGAGTGACGAATGGAGTCAGTGGATGAGTTTCACTTTGAGCTGTACACCGCAGCTGAATCAGAGGCATGCATCTCTCCCTCTTCAAAACAGCTAGACTCTTTATATTTAGTCAGTATCTTTCAAGCTTGAAAGTGCACACACACACACACACACACAAACATATACTTAACAAACATTAATATAGGTTTGTGCTCTGCTGTCTGTGTTGGATGAATACTGATGGTGTTTCTCGTGTGGCTATTAATAAGAGACATTTGTGTTTTGAAGCTTATGGACTTACAGTGCATTGCTAGACTTCTATATCTTTCTCTTCCTGAACTTCATTGAAACTTAAAAGCCAGAATGGCAGGTATGATCCAGTATACGCATAAACCAAGTGCTAGTTGGTTAACAGGAGATCACTGCTCTCATCTCCTGGAGTGGAGCTGCTTTCAAGGGGGCACGCTGAGGTGATTGTCGTCATAGATGTTCCGAGCAAACACTGCCATGTACTATTGATCGTGTGTGTGTGTGTGTGTGTATGTGTGTGTGTAAGTGTGTCCATGTTTGGAGGCAGGGGGGATGGGGTGAGGTGAATGATTATATTGAAACATATTTATTTACTGCAGGGCCATCATGGATGACTGGGAGATGGTCCATACAATCCCGAGCGGCCGAGCCCCCTCCTCCCCTCTGTTAATTTACTGAGCGAAAACATGTTCAATACTAATCTAATGAATCACTGTGAGAGCGCCATTCGGCCCACCAATTTATCAAGTGTGTCTGTCCAGGGTGCCTGATATGCTGTGTGATGCACATTGAAACAGAGCAGGCGCCGACAAGCCACAAGCATTCATTTCACGCTTGCCCGGTTTAAGGGCTAACGAGTACTAGCTTTGCATATCGGAGCTTGGCTGACCTGTGTGTAGAGTGAACGGACATAGACAGACAGACAGACAGACAGACACTGTACAACACACACATACGCACACTCACACAAAGAGAGTACAACACATCACAACAGGCGAAGTTAACATAGTGTCAAATCAGTCAGGCATATAGTAAATAATATTAAAACAAAAATGTAAACAAACTGGCAGGTGCACTGATACACTGACATGTAAATGTTGGCCTTCATGCAGTTTATAAGCACTAATAAACAACCTAATTGTCGAAAGATCACCCCAATTATATATCAAATATCGGTTCTTGTTCCTCTCAGCAGGAATTAAACAGGGGAGCTACAGTATGTTCCTTTTTAAAAAGACTCCAGATTACAAACCGTAAACATCTGGGTTCTCATGACACAAACAAGACACAGCACATGTGGACTCTCTGGGGGGTGGGAGTGCGGGCCTGGGAGCGGTGGAGGTTGGCCTTTCATGTCAGTGTCAGTTCATTTCAAGTCTCCCTTGCAGCGCTGGCTGCACCGAGGTGATTGATGCTATAATTAATAACTTTTCTGTGCCAGAGACAGTGGCCTGACACGCAAGCTAATTCCTCCGACACCCGTCCACTCCTTGCGTGTTGGAGAGGATATGTCTATGGAATCTGCAGCCAACCAGCTCCTTCCTTTCCATTCTTTGCGACAGAGGGTGTGTGTGTGTGTGGATGTGTGAGTGTGTGTGTGTGTGTGTGTGTGTGTGGGTGGGGGGGGGGGGGGGCGGGTAGTGGTGGCAGGAGCTGTGAGCATGCAAAAGCTCTTTCCGTTCTCCATTCTCTTTAACAATGCACCGCTCCTAGCGAAGGGGGAGCTGATTATATTAAACACGCTCGCAGGCAATCATGCCAAGGTCAAAGGGATGGGGCTCAAACTGCTTTTGGCACCAACTTTTCCCTCCGTGCGAGAATGGCTATCTGCAGTAGTGCACGGTTTGGATGCAAGGGGGGGGCCACGTAACTTTGGAACGTGGAAAATTGACTTGTCAGCATTGATTTTAGCTCTTGCATATTGTGAAGAGGGGAGAAAGATTGAGAGAGATAGAGAGAGAAAGACAGAGAGATAGAAAAAGAAAGAAAGGAAAATCTGTACTAAACGATGTTAACTTTAATATTCATCACAGGTTCTGTAAAGCAAGTGATAACATCAAGGTGCCCGAGTACAAAAAAAAACATAAAAAAAAAACAAAAAAAAAAGTTATTACACTTTAGAATGTGTGTTCATATGTTTGACATGCTCCAAAGTTCTTGAGATTGACAGTGCACTTTATATTGGACCAGCACACAGTGTGGGTAGGCTCTAGGATCTCTACTAATGCATTTTTTCACTGGCTTTCCACTTTTAGTTCAGTTGAGAAAAAAAACAAAAAAAAAAAAAACATTTTTCCAGAACTTTCCCTCACAAAGACTGCCAAGGCCAGCTCGTAGGAGGCACAGGCCTGCAAGTCTTTTAAAGATCTGAGGCTACAGAGCGATATAAAACATTGTTTTGCATTTCACTGTTCTTTTTTTTTCAGTTTTTGTTTTTTTGTACAAATATTCTGCAGCAAAAGCGTTAATTTCTTAATGATCACATTGTTTTAAAAATTAGCAGCGAGAGCCTGTACGGAGGACAGGCGAGAGAAACAGGGAGAATTAGGAGACGGGTATCAGCATTGGTTTGACTGGCATCTGATCAGTAGGTCTCTGCCACTTAAGTGGCTTCAAGGGATGATGGCGGTTAATGAGTCCCAACTGGAGTCCTCCCATGTCTTACTCCAGGAGCCTGATCTGTCGGCCAAGCTCAAGCGCTATCAGATGCTTGTATCTGTACACCAGTGCTGTCTACAGCATATGCTTAATTGGCAGTTTGAGCCCTTGTTCCACTGTCCAAATTCCAAGTCATTAACATGTAATATGCACCCTGGACCACAAGTCCATGAAACAGACGCGCTTTGCTGTTATGTTGAGCTCCGTGCTCTCTCTCTCTCTCTCTCTCTCTCGCTCCCTCTCTCTTCTTCTCTCTGGCTCTCACTCTTTCTTTCTGTCTTCCCAGCTGAGCATCTGGGTTCTGCATAATGTCTGGGTGGACTCTCTTTCAGCTTGTGAGGTAATGCCTCTCCACTGCCCTAACTGATGCCTAGCTTTGTGCAGCCGTTTTCTCATGGGAGAGTAATCACCCCAATGTCTGTACTTTGTGTGCGTGTGTGTGCGCACATGTACACACACACATACACACACACACACACACCTCCACTTTTGCCCACAGAGCTGTGGGAGGGCCAATAATGTGATGCTTGCTCTGCAGGACTGGCCTGCAAGGTTTACTAGTTTCCCCTTCGTCAAATGCTGTGTACTCTGTGTAACCCCTGATAATAATTATTTTTTTAATACAGTAAAGTACTGAGCCATCATACAAGACTGGGATCACAGCAGATCTTTGGCCTTGTCCCAAATACAGTGAGTGTCGTGTCTTTCCTGTACAGTTTTTGTGACATATTGATTTTAACCAGTCTGACAATAATTTACACAATGTCCCCTAAGTGGAAAAGAAACATTAACTGTTATCAGTTGTACATCTTCTAGATCTTAAGTTCTGTCCGACAGAACTGGGTCTGGGAAATAGTTCAGTGATAGGACTAATAGGTATTAACACTAACCTACAAACAAGTAGATCCCAGCGCCTGGGAACTTAGTCTACATCAGCACTTACATGGACATGACACTCAATCTTTTCTATTTCTCCTCAGAGGTTGAAACCTAGATTAGCCCCCAGTGAAACTCACTATATACACGTAAGTCTTGAAACTCAAGGACGCTCAGACCACAGACCTCTCAGGCTCAGCCCTCAGATCACAGCAAAGCATTACTACAGATCAACAACTACAAGTTTATTGGTACAATAATAGGCATAAAACCTAAAAGTATTACAGTTTTACTAAAGTCATCCAAGAAAAAAAAACTAATATTGGGGGAAAAAAGAATAAAATAAGATTACGCAAAAAAAAAAATACACAATAGTCATTGTCATCATCAGTCACAGCATGCCTGAAAGAGATTGAGTACATGCAGGGTACGGGAGGTCTGATACAAGCAAAACAGCTCTAAGATGATGTCTTCCTTCTTTTCCTCAAATATCCAACGATAATTAGAATTTTATTTACATATAATTGAAAGTTGGCATTATCTCCATTGGGATGCGTTTGATCATCACAAGGTTTTTTTTAAAGTCGACAACAGTGGGAACGGAAACTGTCTCTCCAGTATAGGAACATTTCTCTTAAAGTTCACAAATGTTATATAAATCCACTGTAGCATTTCCTCACTCAAACCCTTGTACATCTTACACTGGAACCATTAAAATGAGACCAAACATGATATACATGCAATTTAAAACAAATACACACTTTCAACTAAAAAAAGTTTGTCTCCGGGCTGCCTAACTATATTCAGTTGACCAAATTTGAGATAATGAGTTGTGGTGACTTTGTAAGTGTAAGAAACCCACACAACTCATTATCTCAAGTTTGGTCAACTGAAAATAGTAAGGCAGCCCAGACACTAACTTTGTTAGTTAAAAGTGTGTATTTTATTTTTTACAGTACACACACAACATACATTTCAGATCCAATATTATAAAATCCTATAAATACCTATGCTTTGATGGACCTAACTAAGCAAAAGGTGTAAATGGTGTAAATCCAACACAATACAGCAGCAGGAACCAGCCTGCAGTATAGGACTGTCATCATGGCCAGACCAAACTTTGGGGGGGTTCAGACTTCACTCAGTTCACCAAATGGAAAGTCCAGTGCTTTCTGATTCCTCCTTCTTTATCAGATCCCATTGCTTGAGGAGAGTAGACATACACTAGGTGTCAGGGAGCTCATGGACATCTGGGTCCCCGATAGCATAGGCTCACTGTAGGCCTACAATCACAATGACTTGACATGTACACGACAGAACAAGCAGTTTAATTATCAAGTCTATTATGAACATCTATAGTTTGAACAAATCAGTATATGAGTCAGAGATGTTAATGTGTTGTTAATGCTTTGTTTGCTGTCTGATCCTCTTTTATGTCTTGTACAATAAACCACAGTGCATTATACAACCTTGAGTAGACGCAATTGAAATGGATGTTTTCACCCTTTTTGTGTTTTTCTTGAAAGCACGGTTTAATTCTGTGTGTTCTTGCATTCCATTTGGTGGATACGGAACAGAAAGCAAGACAGAGGCTGGTGTTTACACCACAATGTGTTTATTCAAGTTTGTGAGTGCTAAATGATCTCTTGTGGCCAGGGTATGGCATTTCTCCTGTTTGTTTGAGCAGAGTTGACATTCTCACTGACTGAAACGCTCTTTACAAGGCTGAATTAAAACACGTGTACACGTACGTCAGCCAACTCTTATAGCCTATAGAGACACAAAATACAGGCTCACCATTCCAGGACGATCCACAGACCTCCCAGCCTCTCAACAGACCTGAAACCCGTGGTGGAACTCTTCCTCCTTCCTCGATTCATCAATGTCTTTGTTCGTTCTCCGGTTTTCCAGGAGGGGCGATTTTGTTGAAGGTCACAGCTGCTGAGTCCCACTGGGGACCGAGACCGCCGACCCCCTGGCCCACACATATGGAGCTCCGTGTCCTGCTCCTGAGTCGTCCAAGGGAATCCAAGTTTAATCACAGTTTTGCTGCGTGGGAATTTTTACTTGGCATATGGCGTGTTAATGATTTAAGCTCCTGGTTCACAGTCAGTTTACAGGTCGACGTAAGCTTCAGCGAGGCATTCAGCAATTATTAACTGTAAATCTGTTGTAAAGATGAATGCGGAACAACCTCCAACATGTCTCTCATTAGGAGTCTTTGAAACACTGTTGTGAGATGTTTATAATTCACAGGTAGGCCTACCGCACACCAATAAACTCCTCCCTGTCCGTTACAATACAGTGTTTTAATTCCTAAGCTGAGCAAGCTGAACAAGTGATTCATGCGAGTTACGTTGCAGTGGTTTAAAGGCTTGGGGTCAGGGTGAACACTGGTATGCAGCCAATACTGACGCTTTCTCTCCTTCACACTTCATGCTTTTTTTCTAGATGATGACCTAAACAACCAGACACACTGTAAAAAAAACAAACAAACACACACTTTAAACAACCAAATGTTAGTGTCCGGGCTACTTAACTATTTTCAGTTGACCAAACTTGAGATAATGAGTTGAATCAGTGAATGTGAATTCATAACTCATTATCTCAAGTTTGTTTGTTAGTAAGGCAGCACATTAACAGTAACTTTAAGGCATACTAACTTTAAAGTGTGTATTTTTTAACAGTGCATTAGCTACAGAAGAGAGAAGATCTGTTTTCCGAGCCACAGTCAAATGGGGAGGGGCCATATGGATGTCATCACCTCTGGGAACCCAGTTTTAGTAACGACACAAACGATCACCACCACAAAGCGAAGTCCATGCAAGCCAACTTGTAACAAGCAGACAAGTTCATCCATTTTAGAGCCGCATGAGACACCACAACTTCTCACTACCAAATGCATATGACACACCAGATGCTGCATATTAAACACAGTCATAAAGTTATCTTTTGACTGAGTGACTGTATGTCTGCCTCCATTATAGCTTGTGGAAGTGACTCTGTACTGTACAACATATGATAGTTTAGACTTCCCCAAGATGTTTTTGAAAGGAAACTCAGTCATTTTTGCTGAATGGCGTTCATCTTCCATATTTTACGATAACATTCAGTCATCGCATCTCAGTAAACATTTAAACATCTAATGGGTTGTGGCCTTATAGCATATGGGGATCATTAAGAAGTCTTGACAGTCCAACTAAAAGATGGAGATGGGGATCATTAAGAAGTCCTGAAAGGCCAACTGTAAGTTCCTAGAGTTCTTTTGCGTTTTTTGTTAACCAACTGCGCAGCAGCCTCCAAGCGTATCAACACTATCGCTGTTTTGGGTCTCGAGCGCTGAAAAACATTTTATTCACATTCAAGCCGTGCAATCTGTCAACTTGACATGCCAGGGTGAGAGAGACTAATGTACATCCATATCTTTCCCTGACCTAGATCTTGATGTTAGTAAACCAATTCACCTCCTTGCATCTTTGCCTATGAAAGGTTAAGTATACACCTGGAGATACATGCTTTTTAATGCTAATAGGTGTGGGCTAACAAGTACCCTGCGAAGGACTCTACCACACCAGCACTGTTCACTACAACGTCTATGTCCTTAACGCACTACTTAGCAATATTATAGGCTTTATCGAACCCTCGGCATATACTGGAATTCTCCTTAGCACTGTTGTGTATATCTGTGCTAAAAGGGACAGCATTGAGAAATTAATTCTCATTCGGTAATGCCTTTTTCCACTGATAACACTGAGTCATCGGAAATGAGCTGTGCAGCTTTAATTGCCCATGATTAGACCATATTAAATACCACATGTGTGCAACATCAAGGCACATTAACAAAGAATGTGCTGTATCAGCATGATTTGGAGATCATTACATCAGGCAACACACACACACACACACACACACACAGCACTGACCTGACTGAATTACCAGTAAATTTATAAATGTTATGTAACTTGAACTATTGAACTTTGAATTTATAAAGTGTACATGTTAAAAAAAATGTGTGTGTGGACTGAAAGGCTGAAATATACTGTATCTGATGTATACTGATTTACAGTATATCAGTTAATTAATATATACATTCATAATGTACTTTTCTTTTAGAATATACAAAGCATTCATACACTTGAACAATATTTTTAATCAACACAACTTTCATAGCAATTGACTTTTAATTATGTGTCTTGAATTAAGCTATTATTGTTGCTAACAGGGTAATTAGCATTTGTTGAAATGAGATGTGCCAAGTCTACTTACATTCATAATGTACTTTTCTTTTAGAATATACAAAGCATTCATACACTTGAACAGGGAACACATGTTAGCTACATGTTCTTAGCACTTGTTACTCTATCTGCCGGTACAAAATGAGTAGTACCAACCTGAATTGTAGATTGTAATTGTGATTGAAAGTCAGACTCGATAAAAAAAAAAAAAAGATTAATGTGAAATATCAATATTTGTAATGAACACAACTTTCATAGCAATTGACTTTTAATGATGTGTATTAAATTAAGCTGTTATTGTTGCTAACAGGGTAATTAGCATTTGTTGAAATTAGATGTGCCAAGTCTTCACTTTTTCTTTTAATCAATATTCTCCTGTGGTGTTCTGAATTTGAAAAAGACAATGAAAAGAAAAGAAATGCAATTTAACATGGTGGCTCTAGCTTTTCTCCTTGTTTACAACTGCTTTTATTGAATAATTAACGGTGTGTGTGTGTGTGTGTGTGTGTGTGTGTGTGTTCTTGTCTGTTTTAGTGGCTATATCAGCCCCCCACTGATTGGAGGTCACAAATAGGAGATGCGTGTGTTATGGCAGCAGTCGGAGACAAAAGCCTGCTGTCTTCGGCTGAATAAGGACAGACATCAGTGCGATGTTGACAGCCACTGCACAATTGTTTCAGCCACTCGGGACTCCCAAGAAGTACAGCCGTGTTGTGAGGGCCTTTCATCCAAATTAGAACGGGAGAAGAAAGCCTCTTTCTCTCCATTGGATATCTCTGTTTGTAAAAGAAACGCGGAGAGAGGAAAAGAAAGAAATACAAAAAAAAGAAAGAAAAAAACTACATTTTGCAAGAGAAAGGTGCTCAGGGGAGAGCATGAAATGGGGAGAGTTGGAGAAGTAGTGTGCCGTGTGGATAGGAAACCTCTGAGGAAACTTGTTACACTCTTTATGATTTATGTCTTGTTGTTCTATTAAATATAGAACACATGGTGTGGCAACCACTAGAAAGAGAGAAAGATTCATATGTCAGTTTAGGAAAATCTGTGAGTGAATTGTCTGAACACACGCATACAGAGACACACAGACTTTATTTATTTATCGACTGTTTTCAGATAATTCTGCTATACTCCCTTTGCAGCTTGACTAAATAAGTTATATATATATAATTGATTAATGATAAATAATTTATAAATATATAAATAGTTTTTATATATTTATAATTAATAAAGATATAAATATGCACTGACACAGTGACCAAATACACCATGTCTTGTGTTTTTATCTTCTGTTGGGATGTTGTCATCAGTGACATGCATTGGAAGGCTCAGTAGATTCATGTCTGATCTGGGTGAAGGGCAGTAGCTGGCAAATAAAGGTTCCTATGTACAGTACATAGCTGTGTATTTCCAGAGGATTCATTCATCGAGTCTTGTTAAAAGGCTGACCACCAAAACATTAAGCAATAGTGCACAGTCAATATCGACTCTCTTTCTGGTTAATGATTATGGCCTCATTCAATGAGGTCTGATGCATGTGTGTGCGTGCGTGTGTGTGTGTGTGTGGGGGGGGGGGGGGGGTGCAGGGTAGTGACCTTCTGTTTGGCAAATTATCTTCGAGGGTTTGGGAGAATGAGTTAGCCTTCACCCTTGTGTAACCAAGGCCCTTGGGAAAGAGTCTGCCTAAGAGCAAGAGCTGTTGGCAGGCAAAATGATCATGCCCCTCCCCCCCCAACTTCCCCCTTTCTCTGCAGTCTGACTGTGTACTGTGTTAAACTGGAAAAGTGCTGACTTTTGTTATTGAATTGACGTTACTAGCTCATTTTTGCCCTGAGGGATAATAGGGGAGTCTGTGTCTTAAGGGAGGGAATTGTGACTATGTTATTCTCTAAAGGGCTCCAGGAAAGCTCTCCCTCTCTCTCTTTCTTTCTCTCTCTCTCTCTCTCTCTCTCTCTCTCTCATATTATGGTAAAAAATGCAGAGAAAATCCTGATTCGGGACAATGTGTTCTTTTCCTGCAAGGCGAGCAGACAAGCAAGTGATTGAATTAAAAAAAAAAAAAAAAAAAGACATGCAGTTTCTAACCCAACTCAACATATTCCATCTGTCTCTATGTTCATTCAAATGACATGGTTCATATTTTATAGGGTCTTAAATGCTTTGGAACATACAGTGATCAGGGAAAGAAGAAAAAAGTGTTGCATATTTCTAAAGTATATCTCCATCGCCTCAAGAAAGATAAGTGCGGGAACTTAAAGTTCAGCCTGAGATTTTTTTTATCTTACTAAAGCACTGTGTAAAGCCAGTTTGCTATTTACTGAAGGGAGGCCAGTCATTTATTAAGGTAATGAGTTTTGCTGGCTAGAATAACGAAATTGAAAAAACCTCCGGAAAGTTCAAGGCTCAGTTCAGTAATGCTTCAGTAACCAACACACTCACAAAATATTACAAAATATGTCCAGTTTACGAAGTAAAAAGCAACATTGTTTTTTTAATGCTAATTTCTTCTTTCTAATCACCTTTGCTGCTAGGGCTGTACTAAACAGCATCTCAAAAGAACTTCAAATATATGACATTTTGAAAGTGGTGTCAGTGTGTTCATGGGGGGAGGTTGGGGCCAAATTTTGGCATGTGAAAGTAGCCTTTTCCCCACAAAAAAATAAATCTGCCTCCCATTCTCTGGACAGGGCTGAATGCTAGGTCTCTACTTGTCTGCCGTTCTGGTTTTAAAATGGCAGACTTGCGGTGTGGGCCAAAGATACTACACTTTTGGTAATGTGAAGCTCAAGTTGCCATGTGAGTGGGCCCAACATTTCTGGGTTTGCAATGTAAGAAAGCGAAGCAATAATAGAATCTGTCATCTTTCAGTTGTAAAAAATGAGAAGCTTTTATCTGCAGCTATACTCTATCTTTCCATAGTTTCTTAAAATGATTTTTCTCCCCCTGTATTCAAACATTGTTAACAGGACTGTGGAAGAGAATCAATGTTCATCTCTGATGCTGATGTAATGGTGAAAAAGTTGGTGTGATTTTAAAGCGTTCAGAAATCCAGTTGCTTGCCTTGTGATCCACCATCGTCACTATTCATAATAAAAGTATGGCGTGCCATTAACTGGCGTGTTTTAGGAATTAATGATCAAATCCCATGGCTCTTTTATTTTCAAAAAGTTTCATTTCTGTATTTACATTTTGTGCAAAAACATTTAAAGGTTTCAAGGACTTTACATTGTAAGTTCATTTCAAGGCACATACATTGGACAACAACAACATTTTTTGTCATGGGAACAAAACAAAACAAAAATAAGGTAACTTTGGTTACTGTTTATGTCAGTGAATGAACCATACAATTGAGACCAACTCCAGAGTGAAAAGCCCCAGGGAAATGGTGTCAAACTGCCACACATCTTCAATCAGATATCTACACTCCATCACTTATTTTGCTTTCAAACACTCAATCCACTGTGTTGCAGAAACTGTGTTTGAAATATTACCGTGCTGTCCACATCTGACTTTCCTGCACTGAAACTTTTCAAACTCATTAAAATTGTATTACTTTTCTTTAACACAAGAACTGCATGAAAAATGGAAAAAACAAGAACAGCAACGACGTCACAGCATAGAAAATCAGTGAAAAAGAAACCAAGTGGGAGCAAGGGGGTCAATAGGTGGGATAATGACAAGGTCAAAGCCGGCCAATTGTAGACATTACAGACATTTCATTTCGGAGGAAGTTGTGTTTTTGCCACTGAACAATTAGTGAGGAGAGTGTAACCCACCCTAAGCCCTCTCAACTCTGTTCATTTTAGCACTTTGCTTCAATTGACCCCCAAGTAATTTAGCGTAATTATTCCAATCTGAATCAATGTGCTTTAGAGAGAATTACTCTGAGAGGCAAGCCAACCATGGCGGCTTCTCTGAGCAAATCACGCTAAACCAAAACGCGGTAGTGACCAAATTTTCCATTGAAGGATTTTCATTTGTTCAAGAAAAAAAAAAATCATAAACAAACAAAAAAATAACAGTATAATGTAACGTATTCCAAGTATGCAAAGCAACCATCCAAAACACTAATGAGTCATTCCTTCCTATTACCATGAATATTCAGTTAGTGGAAAGATACAGACATGGTGGTAATTTCAACCTCTGTTGTTGCTGCAGTTGTTGTCTATAATAGCCACTTATAGTGTGTGCTTCCTACTCTATAGTCCACTGATGATCCTTAGCCTACAACATTCAAGCCTCTATATACTATGTAGAGTCCTTGATATAACCACAGTTGTAAATACTGCTTTGTATAAAAGGTAAGGCAATGAACACACTTGCTCACCTTTTATGAGGAAAACATTCTTTCACTCACCATCCCCAAAAAGTTGAATGCTCACCCCAGTGAGCACCCCTATCTGCTGCTGGGCCAAGAAAGCGGAGGTGAGAAACAAACACTTCTGTGCTCAACCTTTTGCACAACTGTGCACAATTGCCAACCATTTTTTTTTTTTTTGCTAAACTTTTTTTTTCCCGCTTAACCGTCCAAAATAGGTCTGCAAATCCATCGCACAAAAGAATGGTGTCTGTTACAGGTGAATATTGTGAGGATTGTATATGAATCCAAGTCCTCTTTCTGAGCAGAAACGGCAGCCGAGCGCTTCACACTCCGGGTGAGTATTTTTTGTCAGATGGCAAGGGGCAGGGCAATGAATTGTTAATGAAGTACACATCAGTTAAAAGCCTTTTCAGACGGATAGCCAGGATGCACGTCTGCACAGAGTCCGGGCAGATGAACAGCTAGTGGGCTGAACTTGTCTAAAATAACCCGCCATACACTGTACTGTACGTCTGGGAGAGAGGCCAGAAGAAAATAGAAACACTTTGATGACCACAGAAGTGCATTTGGCCCTTCTTTTTGCCTGGCATGAAATAGCATTCAAAAATGGATACCAGTTATCTAAAAAAAAAAAACCTGAACATCACTGAAGATTATGCAGTAAGCATCGGAGATGCATTTAACACTGACCCAGGTAACAGTGAGCTTAACAGTTTACCTTTCAGATGGTAGTTGGCTACCGTATTGGTGTTTGGGTGGCCACTTCTGTGATTTTAATTAAAGCATTACAGTATGTAGGGCTATTGCTATCAAAGAAGTCAGATCTATAGACAGACTGACGACTCGCACGTCCTTGGGTCTTTTGTGGGAACAGGCACGGGCTGACTGACAGAGAAAAGGCCCTTACTTTCTCCCAGCGTGTGATTTGTCCTGCCAAGTGAAAATAATGTCTGCATATTTTTCTCCCTTTTTTGGATAAAGGATTATGAGGAGCGGGTGTGTGTGTGTGTGTGTTCTCAGTGATAGAACAAGAGGTGGGAGACAGGTCTTAGAACTCGGCCCTACAAGAGAAAAAAAGTACTGTCAAAGCAAATAAAGTCAAAGAGCAACAGTGTATAATAAAGGTTTTTCTTTGTCAGTGTGCACTTCTATGAGCGGTCTCTATTTTAATTGCTCTCATGCGGGGGTCTGAAACTCTTTCAAACGAGAGAGAGAGATGATGCAAAACTTGTGCAGGGGCCCCTTGTTTTAAAGCAACATTTTAGTCAGCTTCCATCTCCTTGTTAATCTGATCTGAAGATCATTTAAAAGCTGTTAAAAAAAACCCAAACAAACTCAAAGATGACACATGCTAAAACATGATAGCCGTTCGAACCCCTTCATTCCCAAGTCCCAAGGGATGAAAAAATAGACAGCTCTATAAAGCAATGGCCTAATTACTTAATGCTCTAAAAATAATGCTGGGTGGGGTGTGAAAGAAAGTAAATCCATACAATTTTAATGTGTTTATGTGTGGTCTCCCTGTTTAGATGTTTGATTTTTATGGTTAACCATACTAACGCTTAAGATATATCAGCGAAACTCACTTCATTCATTATTGAAACAACATGTGTAGTGCATGAATAGGTTTAAATGATTTCACATTTCAAATGATCCCTTAAGCTGTGTGTTACTCTGCAGGAAGTATTCCTGACAAAGAGTGATAATGTGTGAGGAGTGTGAATGTGAGTATGAGAGAGAGCGGCAGAAAAGAAGCCGGTTCCCTTGTGACAGGCAAGAAAGGGATTTGAAACTATCTGCCTCCTTGGCTGTCTCATGTATGAACTGAGACGTGCTGCCCCCTGGTGGGTGATGTTCAAACACATAAGAGAACGCATGACTGAACAAACACAAGGCCGAGGTAACAAACACCTCTGGCACTTTCCCTCCCGCATTCAGCATTGTTTGCTCGGCCCCTTTGAGACACGTGGCCCGCTGGAAAAGTGTGCCCTCACACACTTTCTCTGGTGTAACTTAAACAAAAGCTCATTTCCTGAACAGCCCACACACACACCTCCACTCGCACACACAAACACACACACACACACACAGACAAACACACTCTTGTCCGACGCTTTAGGAAAAGTGCACTTTTCGATTCTTTTAAGGAGAATAAGGGGAAAAAAATAACACTAGGTCGTATTTTCCACGGTAGGCTAATCAGGGTTGTTTGTGTTTCGCGACCACTGTGTTATCTTAACTACCGTTCTGTGAAGGGGTGCCTATGTTTTAGCACAGAGGGCATATTTTTGCTTCTGTGGTTAGCAAAGTATTCCAGCCCTCCTTGCGCCCAAGGAGAGACAAGCCCAACAGGATTATTCTGCATGGAGAAGCCAGCACACCAATTCATCTGTACTGTCCTTGAGCCAAGATCTTCTCCATGCCCTCTAGTTATAAAATAATTTGTATTTTTTTTTACTAAGAATAAAAAAGATAGCAGAATTCCACATAATTGTCCACAGTATAAATTACATTGTAGACTGAACTTGGAAATATATATTTTACAGTATATTTTACTACACATTTTCTTAAACAAACAGCATCCCACCGGTAAATTATCACGTGTGGCAGAAGTCCATGCTCGGAACATTGCTGCTCTTGCAGTACGCTATGCTGTTATTACTGAGGTGGCAATCGCGGAAGCCGATGCCCCCGTTAGGCGTGTAGATGGGCTGGATTCGGTAGTCTCCCTTTAAAAGCTGTTCATTGTTCAAGGACACTATCTGAAAGCTGGTTTCAGTCATCTCCAGGATGGAATTATCCTTTTTGGTCCCCGCCTCGCAGTAGTCGTCTTTTCTCCGGCCGCGGTTGTATTTCCACTTGGACGACGCCGTCCGGCTTTTCTTGTGCATGTGCCAACAGAAGAGGCTGAGCAGCGTCACCAGGACGACCAGAACTGCGCCACCGATGATGCCCGCCAGCAGCAGAGTGGAACTGCTGTCCTGCTGTGCCGCGGGCTCGGTCACCGGGGCCTTGTTGGCAGACTTTGTTTTCGCCTCGGAGCAGATTGTATCCTCCCCCGGGCGGTAGACGTTCAGAGTGTCCAGGACGTAGACGCAAATGCGGTAGGTGGATCGGGGCTCCAGGCTGAAGAGGGTGAGCTTGCGGCGGTCTCCGGGGACTGTGATCTCCCGGGTGACGTCGCTCATCAGCGCCTGGCCCATTTTCACCCATGTCACCTTGTACGCTGTGACGGTGAAATAGGAGGCCCAGCTCACCTCGATGCAGGAAGAGTTGACTATGTGGAAAGAGATCTGAAGGGAGTCCTCGTACGGAGGACGAGGCCCAACGGGCATGCCTGGCACTGGAGGGGTTGGGTGGGGTGTTGGGGGGTAGAACATGGTTGAGGTGGGGACCATGGAGGTTGTGGTGTGGGGGCTAGGGGGGCTTGTGGTTGTTCTGCGTGGTTGAGAGGGGGACGGTGGTGGCTGAGTTGGCCAGGGCTCAAGCTCAGTGCCAGCCGGGCACTGGATGGCCTCCAGCGTGAGCTCTCTGATCACCATGCCGCGCACCCTTTCCGGGCTCTGGCACGTGAAGCCGCGCACGTTGATTGAGGGTGGCAGGGACTTGAGCCACGCGATCACCCACTTGATTGAGCAGTCACAGTGCCAGAGGTTGCCCCGGACACTGAGCTGCCGTAAGCTCACCAGGCTGTCAAAGACCCCCTGGGGCAAAGACTGCAGCTGGTTGTTGGAGATGTCCAGCCGTTCGAGCCGGTGCAGCCCAGCGAACGCCGTCACTGGGATGCTAGTCATCTGGTTCTCCTGCAGGTTGAGTTTGACCAGCGACACCCCCGGGAGCATGGGTGGCGGCATGGTGAGCGAGTTCCGCGCCAGCGACAGCTCCCGGAGGTTCGTCAATTCCTGGAAAGTTCCGACGGCGATGCCCTCGTCTGTTAGAAGGTTGCCGTCGAGCAGCAGGCGCTGCAGGGTGGTGACATTCTGGAAGGCCTCCTCGGGGATGTCGGCGATGCGGTTCTCATCCAGGCGCAGCTCTTTGAGCTCCACGGGGAGGCCGATGGGCACGCTGCTCAGGTGGTTCTTGGTGAGGAAGAGCATCTTGAGGCTCACGGCCTCGCGGAAGGCTCCCTCCTCCACGCCCACCGTGGAGATGGAGTTGTCGTCCAGATGCAGCTCCTCCAACATTAGAAGCTGGGCCAGAGCCGCCCGCGAGATGGTCTGGATGTTGTTCTCCTGCAAGTGGAGCACGCGCATGTTCCGCGGCAGGTTGACGGGGAACTCGTCCAGCTGGTTGCCGTACAGAACCACCGTCTCCACCGAGCCCACGAGGTGGAGCTCCAGCGGGAAGCCGGCGTTGTTGATCTGGTTATTGTGCAGGTAGAGGGTCTTGTAGCCCTCCTGTACGCCCAAGGGCACGGAGGTCAAGCTCCGCTCGTTGCAGTAAACAAATGTTTTGTCGCAGCGACACTCCACCGGACACGAGGCCACCGGGTAAAACTGCACGTGCAGGCTCAGCAACAGCGTGAGCCAAAAGCGAAGAAATGAAGGCCAATCCTTATTCCACAGTCCCACCTGAAACTCCATAATGGCGGGAAAAAAAGAAAATGACCACACACCCAAATACCAAATGACTAGGAAACTGCAATAAAAAAATGGGGGGGGGGGGACAAAAAAGAAAGACAGTGAAAGGCAATGGGAGTATTCCAGAGAAGAAGCAGTCCTCTGTTAGATTATGCTAATGCGGTGCAGTTCAAGAGGCGAGGACAGGAAGACTGGGGCTATAATCCTGCAATAATGGCTGGTCCTCAGTTTGGGGGGCAGTGGGGCTCATTAGAGGGCAATGGCCCACCAGCTGACTCCATCCACGCTCGCCGTGCTCACTGTGCTCGGGAATCAGGCCCTGGTGGTGGCGGGGAACATCACATCACATTATGCCCAGGCCAGTTCGGAGGGGTGCAGTGCGGCGAGAGCACGCCGCGGTCATCCGGCCCAACGGTCACACTTGGGTGGGCCCCGGATGGGGCAGGGTCCCAGGGAGGTGACATCTGGATCCGGGCCACTGTTTCGACAGAGGAGACAATGAGGGAAGATAAGTGCTGTGTGTTCTTTTTTATGCCTCCATTTTTTTTCTCTTCTCTAGCTCAAAGCAACATTTAAATTCTTTGGTCTTTGTATTTCCTTCCCTGTCCTTCACACAAACCTTACTCTCTATCCATTTTCTTCTCTCTCGCTGTCACAGACAAACTTTCACAGATAACTCTCTTTTACGGTGCGTGTACACACATGCATGTGCACATACACACACAAACAAACACACACTGTTTCACCCATTTAATCAATCATCCACGTTTCAATGTGTAGAGGCATTCAGGAGCACCGACAGATACGTTGACATTCAGACAGACAACGTAAGAGCTGGGTGGACTCACAAAGATAACCCTTTGCTTTCATCTGTCCTTCATTTTCCTTATCCAAACCCACATACACACACAGAATAAACCCTCACACACACACACACACACACACACACATAGAGTATACACACATACACACACATAGAGTATACACACAGACACACACACAGAGTAAACCCTCACACACACACACACATAGAGTATACACACACACACACACACACACACAAACAAACAAAGATTCACTGGCTCTCCTGTTTTTTTCTCACCTTTAAACTCATGCGTTCTAACTAACATTCTACCCTTACGCCATTCTCTTTAGCCTCGGCGGTTGGTTGGTTGCAAGGGCGCACACACACACACACACACAGACAGACAGCCAAACACATATTCACAATACACAATTCACATAAGCCCTTTTTACATCTGTGAGGAAACTCGTACATTAAATATTCAGATCAGTGAGAGCTCCTTCACATCCGTTGTAACTCTAATAAAGAGGCCTTTCATTACAGTTACTAGTCAACTGAGAGCATATTACAGCACATTTTATCCAGAGGCAGACGGGTCTGTAACAGCGGGGAGCAAAACAGCTTGCCACAATGCATTTCAACAGTGACATTTCACTAACATGGAAATGAGTTTTTAAGGAATCACAAAAAAAGGTTGCTAAAGATTTTGAAAAAAAAAAGAGAGACAGACTAGCAAGAAGTACAGAGAATGCTCCATGTCTGTGTTTGCTGGTTTCTAGTGAGAAGGAAAAAGGGTCTTTTAGTGACCAAGTGACCAATAAGCTCATAGTTGTGCAGGAAACAGAAAGAGCACTTTGATATTGTCGTGGCCAATATTGGTCGGTTTGAGTCGGTGTGTATAATGCAAACCAATGCTAAGATCAGACCAGAACAGCTAAAGCCAAAGACGTTGGGGACTGCTAGGTGTGGGGTGCTGGGGGCTATCAACGGACCACCGAATGACAAACACTGCCTGTCAAATGAAATGGGATTGGAGAATAATTTAGGCCCTCCACCTGCTATAAATGATCGATATAAGCTATTTTTCTTAGGTATGGGGGGCCGAGGAGGGATGGTTGGTGTTTTCGACTGAGCACAAGGCCATAGGATTATGCCAGACACAGAGCCTTGGTTTATTGGACATAACAACCAGATGATTGAAATATATTGCTTGTCATTAAGTTTGCGATTGATCCACCGCAGGACTGTTTTAGTTCAGCCATTAACTGTGTTATGTAAAATCATCATTGGTTTGGATAAAGCACAAACACTGAATAATATGTAGACTTAAACAGTGTAGGCCAGAATTGAATCATAATCATTTTCTATCTAAAAGGTGTTACTAATATTAGACTTGGAGTTACATCATGGACTAAAGACTTAAGAGTTAATATCAATGAAGTCAGCAGCAGGGAGCACCAGCAGTACAGAAAGACAGTGGATTATGAGCCAAGATGTATTGTGCCAAGCAAACAACACGCACAGCTCATATTTTCTGTATATTTAGGCTACATGCTTTAGGTAAAATGGTTTCTAAGAATTTTTGCTGTTCTTGTGAAAAAATGCGTAGCACCTATGTTTATAGGAATTCGCAGTCAATGTCAAACAAAAAACTCCAGAAGGCAAAAAATATATAATAATACCCTATTTAACTTTATGTATGTACGAGTGCAGTTAATCGGAGATGCAAATAGACTGCAATTTTATTAAAAGTACATTTGGTATTAAGAGACCAAAAAAACTTTACAAAAGGGATTTTGACGCGGTAAAACGCTTACCAGGTGAGATTGAAAAGCAGCTCTTACAGGGTTCATTTGGATGCATTTTTACAAAGAGGGATTGTGCGCTGTGCAGGGCATTTACATTGCGAGCACATATTGAGTCTTGCCTGATTCTCCTTAGAAGAGAAAACGCTTTTTAACGCGCTGATCTTACCGGACAAAAATATCACCGTGCAGTAAGTGCTCCTAATATATTTAATCTAGATAATCTAGATTTTTTAACAAATAGTGTGGATGTTCTTCGACAGATACAGTCTATGGTCTAAACAAGGGGCCCGTGTTTTATGGATATCAATATATTTAACAAAACATTTTGAAATATTCAGTACTTCCTGCAACAAGAAGATGTGGAGTATCGTAAATTATTACTTTTTAGCGATTAAAACTTTAAAGGCCATTCGCATTCATCTTTACGTGTAGCCTTAATAACTGTCCAAGGGTAGTAGCGTAGACGCGGCTCTCTTACGACCATTTCACCAAGTGTAGCCTACCTTAGTAAAAGTGATGATATCCTTATCCATTGTAAATCCGGCAAACAGACACTTTCCCGTTTTCCCCCTTTGTCCTTCATACAAGCATGGCATTGGTTAGGATGCAATGATCCATCACAACGCTGTACAGTTTCAACGAGTCAGTTCCCATCTCCGCTCCAGTCGCTATTTCATCGGACAGCATACTGACTCCGTCCGGGGAGTGCTCTGTCCGCACTTCTCAATCTGCCGCGGTAGCTGTCTCAGTTTCTCACCCTACGGCTCAGCCCCGCGCCCTCTTCAAACGCCTAAATGTTGCATTAGGAAAAAGAAAGCAGCCTAAACTCGATGCATCGACTTCCCCCCTTCGCGTATCCCAACACTGAACGTGCGTACTCGTCCAATCTGCTGCCAAGTACCCGAATCATGACGGATAATATCCAAGTCTGTCCTTTAGAGTGAATTCACACTTCCTTGCGAGAAACATGTGCAATGTATATTTTTCACAGCGATGGACGGAGTAGACAAGTATCTGTTTAGTGCTCACCTCTCACTTCTAACTCACGCTCCCTTTCGTTCGCTCTATCGGTTCTTGATTCTTCCTGCTCTGTCCCTCCTACCCTGAGTAAAGAACGGCTTCGCGAGCGACCAAGAACAGCAGTGGTATGACACGTAGTTCCTCCCCATCTCACATATAGCCTACTTTACTGCGTATGCTCGGGTTTGTGTTGATTCCCTTTCCTTAATTATTGAGCAGTACTAGTAAGGCGTTGGAGGCGTTTTAGTTGTATAAAACTAAGAGCAAACGTAAAATCGACTGGAATGGAAAGATGTGGGCGTAGGGCAACAGAATGGGCAATTATTATTTGATACCATATACAACGGGTTGTTCAGTGAAATAAAAGTTTTAAGGCAGATAAGGCTACTGATAGACACATAGCACTAACTTACACGAGAATATAATGGCTTTACTTATTATCACAAAAAACAATGACATCAAACTACTAGAAAAACTTTCCACTCCAGCAATATAGTAGGCTACTGTGTTTGTGCGAATTTAAAACATGCCCAGTCTCCACTGTGATATGATAAAAGCCTCAGATATATTTAATGTCATCATAAGTGATTTCGTACTACTTATCTCAGTCACTATATGCCATTCACTGAATCAGCATCTCTCTCCCCTCACTCGGTTATGCAGAGACAAGCACATTGGTTGTCAGCACTGCACATTGATGAGGCCATCCGCACATAATCATGTATTTTGCAGATATCGGTTACAGATAATGACACACACACACACACACACACACACACACACGCACACACACACACAGAGAGAGAGAGAGAGAGAGAGAGAGAGAGAGAGAGAGAGAGAGAGAGCAAATAGGACTTGCTGCAATTGACATCATGGCTATTTGCACAAACCAGGGTGATGTTACCTCTAGCGTTCAAAGCTGGAGCTTTGTATTGATGCTGTGGTACGCTAAATTGTAATTATATTTGTATAGGACCCTGTCAGCTCTCAGGGGGCGAACTGCTGGCTTCTCTATCAGCTCATCTTTCATGCTGTATGCACAGTGAGCAGAATCCATAGCGTTAACTGTTTCTCTCACTCACTGTCTCTCCTTCAGCCACAGCTTCAGCGTAGCCCAGGTGATGAACCTGGCATGGGCATATTTACTTCAGCACTTTCAGTTACAGCCGTGGGCACAAGATGCCGTGGCACATTTCAGGATGTCATGTGAAGAACGTGGAAGGGGCGGCTTAACGGATGGTCTAGGGCAGGAAAAATAGCCACGCGCTGATTATGGCCTGCGTGATTGGCCGATCAATTTGCAGTCATTAGCCGCGGATGACAAAGAAGGGCGTGGAAAGTTTCGAATGCTGCGCATCCAGATCAGTCGTCCTTGGCCAGTGCCCTGAGGTAAACAAATTGGTCACGGGTCAGGCGAGTAAAGTCTTTCCGTCCTCGCCCAAGCTTGTACTTATACTGGGTATCAACTTTCCATGTGCCATTTATGTGACTTTCTCTGTGCCTTTCATGTTTCATTTTTTTTTGTGCCAAATGCCAAAGATTGACTGCCTCGTCCTCCCCAGTCCACAAAATTTAATTCCTACATAAATTCAGCTGCCATACACGTTATGAATTATATATTTGACACATGAAATATGCTGAGGAAATAACCCATTTTTACTTTTTTTTTGTCTCCTCCCACTCTCTAGGGAACAGGGAAACAGTCAGAAATGTAACTGTGGACCAGTTAATGCTTTAAATAAATACTTCGCAACACTTTTTCTCACTCTGTCTCAAAGCATTTTTTTTGCCTGTCGGCCCCGATTTCATGGCCACACTATGCACAGAACCCATTTTTACAACCAAGTTCCCCCTTTTATTTCGGTCGGGGGTTGGTTCAGCCAGCCCTCATGCAGAGGATATTACTTCTCTGTGAAGAAAGGTTTTGTTCTGATCAGGGCTTCCACCCCTTGAGTTAATCCCCCATCTCTTATTTGCTGTGTGAATCATGTTTACCAGGCTGGTGGGGCACCTGGTTAAGATGTGGGAAACGGATGCCTTAAGGCCGGATCAAAGTCCACTCTAAAAGCACCCAGTGTTCACCCCCAACCCCACCCGTAGCCTCTTCTGATACCAACAAAGCACTCTCACACACACACACACACACACAGACCACACACCCTTGCAACTTTCAGGGACACAAATGGTGTTGGGCCTTTTAAAAAAGAAAACTGTCTACTCAGGGTATCCTTTATTATCTTTTCATCCCCATTCCTTCTCTGAAGATGGTGATTTTAATCCCAGAGGACACAGATACTTTGCACATGCCCTTCTGTACGGTACACATGCTTGCATCTGCATCAAAGGTAAAGACTAATCATTAATGTCTCTTTTAGTGTGATGTTAGCAGCCTTAAATGGGACTACCACTGGCCATCGAGATGAAATATTTGATGGCAATGATGATGATGATGATGATGATAAAGTTAGCATTCATTTTCCACTTGATTAGATCAGACCACTGGAAAGATTGCATATAGTTTAATCATTAGCTTTAGTCTGCCAAGTGAACACCGCTTTAATCACTTGGCCTGATCCTCTTAAGTACACTAAATCACTGACGTTTCAGTGAAGATATTTAGAATGGTCTGTGTGTGTGTGTGTGAGTGAGAAAATGGAAGCTCTAAAATGTTCGTTTTTTAAGGAGCTCATCTCTTCCTCTCTGACCTCGTTTGAACCCTAAGTTTTCATTCGGCACAAATGAATTAGTTTCAAACAAATCCAAGTCCATCCTTTGTTAAAACAGACCACCATGGTAGACACGGTAGAAAAAAAAAGCAGGTCAAGGTAATTTCTAGTGGCATCTCTGGTCATTCTTGACACTAAAAAACACACACCATCAACACATCCACTTACGGTGTTAAACACGGGGCCATTAAGACTCATAAAATACATAATCCAGGGCACCTTGCGGTCTACACTGAAACAATAAACTGGCGTTTTAAACTGTAGCCGAGAGGCCGTGTTCCATCGCTCTCCTGGTCATTTAATTAGGAACGCTCTCTGCCCATGGCCCAGCTTGAGTTATGGATGGAAATAAATGGATGCGGCCTTGTTCGCTCGTCAAGCTGTAAAAACAGTGAGTGACAACAAATGAGACCTTGTTTTTCTGTGGCTGCAGAGGAAGAGAGGGAGAAAGAGGGAGAGAGAGAAAGAGAGGGAACGGAGGATGAGGAGAGAGGGGTCAGAGAGTCACTCGGAGGATGGGTCTTATCCAGTCTTCAATCCTCCAGGCTTTGCTTGCGTTTGAAGTCACATCTGCTGTGAATTTCTACCCCCACACAACCCATCAGCCCATCCACTGCGCCCGCACCTCCACCACCCCCACCACCCCACTTCTGCTCTCCTCAGGCAGAGCAGAGAGGAAGTCTTAGTCTGGGATTGGAGTTTTGTGTATGATGTGTGTATGTGTCTGAGTATGTGTGTGTGTGTGTCTATGTATCTGTGTGTGTGTGCGTTCACGTGTGTGTGTGTGTGTTAGTGTGTGTGTGTTTCTTTGGGTGTGGGGCTTTCCTGGGTGGCTACTAGGGGTGGGCAATATAGACGATATATACCGTATGCAATATGCATTTGGCCAATGATAGAGATTTTAGGTCATATCGCCATACCATGATTCCGTGGCCGTGGCTCATTGCGTCTCCCCAACCATGTGAAAAAATGTTGACCTGTAGCTTCACCTTATTGATAGCACCTTTTCATTCTTACAACAAAACTGTGTAAGAGCCTGTAAATTGAACAGCTACTGCCTGACACAAATGCAGCCTAACAGTTTACTTCTGTGTGAATTTGAGAGTCCAATATAAACACCTCCGATGACTAAACAACTGTTGTACATATTGACTTTATGCTATGGTAACCATTAAGAACCTGTTATGCTGTCGTTACATACCAAAGTATACCGTGATATATATCATCTACCGTCTATGGTTCAAAATATATCGCAATATAAATTTTAGACTATATCGCCCACCCCTAGTGGCTACCCACCCAGCAGCTGAGTCAGGGTCTGGCTCTGGCTCACACCTGGCCCGTGTCTGGGCCGAGCTCGGCTCTCTGTGAGAACGGCACAGCCCTGACTCACTCCACTGACTCGCTTGTCGCAGAGCTAGATCTGCAGATCAGATGGAGAGAGAGAGAGTGGGAGTGGGAGATGGAGAGACAGACAGGGCTTTGGTGTGTCAGGCGGACGGACTGCACGTGACCCAGCGGCGCGGCTCCGACTGCAGAGGTGCTGACATCAGAGGCGGGGAATGTGGCTTTGCTCTTGCTTTAATTAAAGGCCCATTAGCTGTGATGATTATGGAAGGTGCTGCAGAAAATGCGGCACTCAATACTCATCACAGGTGAGAAGCCACCCACCTCCCCTTTCATGCCCGCCACAATGAAACACACACACACACACACACCAACACACACACACACAGCCTCTCTATCTCTTGCACATCCACAGGCAATTTCTTCCTTTCTCTTTTACTCTTTCTCTCTCTCTCCTACACACACACACACACACAAACTTGTTCTATTGCTTCGCTCATCTACAGTAGTGCAAAAAGATCATTCTCTAGCCGCCATCCCCTGTGAATTGAGGCCTATTGAACTTTCCTCGCCACGTTTTGAATAGATTTATTGTTTCTCTAAACCCTTTATTAAAAAAAGAAAAACCTCCCTGTATATCTTCGAAATGACACAAAGCTATTTTTTTATTTGACCTTGACCAACCCATGTGCCTACTAATTCTTAAACATCTGATAGAATTTCATATCAATGAATCCTGATGTGGATAACACTGTGTAAGCAAATGTATGAATTATGAATGCCTATAAATACTGTATTAGTATAAATAATTAGCCATACCATGACAAGCTTTACATTGTAATTTGTTATTTAAGATTAGTTAGGAGTTAGTGAATTTGGCTCAAGGTGTCAAGCATGTGAAGGCAGGCTGTGCATTATGCTGAATAAAATGAGCTTTGAGCATATTATACAAGAGTCAATACAACAGTCCATGCCACGATTTTTTTTCAGAGGCAGACTGTAATGTAATAGCCTGGCTTGCCAAGCACCACTGCTAAGTTTATGGATCATTAATTAATCCTATCAACAGCATGTCAGCCCACCACTTTAAAATCAACATCTGCTTCATTGATGCGTGGCAAGACGAAATGGTGCTTGCCAGGCTTTGGGAAAAATGAACACAAAGCTGTTGCATCTATTTAAGAAGTTTGATCATTTGTGTGTCCGGAGCCTGTGAATACATACACACCCTAACAAAAGACTAAATTATCCACAGGCCCTTGTCGTGCTGCCGCACAGCCTCCTTGTTAAGCCCGTCTTGCCAGGTCTAATTTGAATCCTCTGTGTGTGTGTGTGTGTGTGTGTGTGTGTGTGTATGTGTGTGGACAAGTTTGCTGGTGTGGATGGATTAGCATTGTCATGTCAAACTCCCAAACGCCTGGCCAGTGTGCTGGGTTATAGCTTTCACACAGAGAGCAGAGGAGAATGAAACGCTTTCTCAGAGTATCTGTTCCTTGGGTGTCTGTAATCTTGTGCACAGTGCAGCTGGTTCTTTTTAACTGATATTCCGCACCATGTTCTCCGCCAATTGCTTTAACATGGCATCAGTTAACATACTGTACCAAAGGGATGCTAAGTTGTAATTTCAATATCAGCCTTCCTCGAGCCCTCTCTGTCTGAGAAAGGACAGCAGTTTAAGCAATGTTGCCAAACACATCTCTGACTCACAAAGGATGCGTAAAAATAAAAAAAGAGATTGCTCATTTAATTACTGTTTTATTCTTAGTAGTGCTGTTTTTATTCCACTGCACAACATGTTAATCAGTACCCACGGCTAAGGCTAATATCATGTTCTTGTTACTTTGGTTTTATCTTGTTTCTTCCCGATCCGATTTCGGCTGATAATTAAGTTAGCTTTGTGCTATACAACAACTCTCCAAGTTTTTTTTTCATTTCTTCTTCTTACATACTTACTTTTTTTTATCAGGTATCGCTATCTCTCCCGCTCCAATAAGAAACGTAAGAGCGATCTGCAAATCACATTTTTCCCCCATATGGTTCCGCTCAGGCAATAACCCCAATATTCCAATCTGCAGCTCCATCTGGCCAATGTGGTTTAGCGTTTACCATTTCGCCCATCTCAACTTCCATACACTGCCACAGATAGACTTCACACACACACACACACACACACACACACACACACAGAGAGAGAAAGAGAGCATGCATAAAAGACTCATCAGGGAAATCAAAATCACAGCATTACCAGTGAGTGACTGTGGCTTCTTCCTGAATGTTTGGTATGTGACATGGCTTATGCTTCTCCTGTGTTTTTCCAGTCAGAGGTGAGCAAGCTACGATGAGAGAGAGAGAGAGAAAGAGAGACAGAGAGAGAGAGAGAGAGAGAGAAGTAGGGAGACAACGGGAGAAGGAGAAAGAGAGAGTAAAAGAAAAATAGTAGGCATGTGGTGAGCAATGATGTAAAAGTCTATTGATCAGAGAGCTTCAGGTTTAGCCTCTCCTACCTCTAAAGCTCAGTGTATGTGACCATCACTCTTTTTCTTTCTTTCTCTCTCCTCCCTTCCTCCATCTTTCACTCCCTCCATCCCTCCCTCTGACTCCCTCCATCTCTCTCTCTCTCTCTCTCTCTCCCTTTCTTTTTCAGGTGGCAGAGGGCCGAGGGCCGTCGCCTGCCACCATGCCCAGATTAATTGAAGCATAGCGCTGCAAATGAATCACATATGGCTAATATCGCTCCACTCAGTCTCACAGGGTGAGGGCAAAAATTACCTATTTTCTGTCAGGGAACCAGCTTTATGATGCCGCACCAGTTCTGCCCACACCTACCTACCCCCTTACCCCTCACCACCACCCCCTCACAGAAACAACAGCAAAAAAAAAAAAAAGAAAAAGAATGACAAAAAAGAATAGGTCTCAAGGTCAGCCTGTGACCAGAGCCTTTTGTATAATTCATGCTATTCTTTCTCTCTCTCTCTCTCTCTCCCTCCTGTCCATTTCTCAAGCTCTCCTTCTTTCCCCCCAAACACCCCCACCTCCCTCGTTTTCCCACTCACAGGTCGACGCGTGGCGGCTCCGATTAATTATAGCGCACCGAAGGACGGGGAGCTTGCCGGCGCACCTGTCCGGTACCTGCCACTGTCACAGGATTAAGAGATCATGGGTTCACAGCCTCGCCTCTCCGTTCATTAGTCACACAAACTCGTCCCGGCAGGCCGCGAGACAGCCAGAATTAAGGCCGAGGCCTTGGATCTCGGATCTTCTCTCGTCGATGCTCAGGCTATCGGAACGCTTGTGTCGTGCGACACATAGGATGAATGAAATATGCAAAAAACAGAAAAACAAATGTGTATTTATCTCAAATATGTGTCCCCTGGGTTACATTTCGATGTATGGGCAGAAATAGCAATGCAATCTAGAATCTGTTTCATGTGAGCACATTCTATAGATGTTTAAGGGTAAATATAGCATGGAAAATAGATGGTGTACCACTAGGGGGTTGAGGGGATTGATGTATACCTAAAGATGTCAGCCATATGATATATACCTAATGTATGGTCATACTGGAAAGCCATTCCTTCTGCTCCTGTTTTTTTATGTTTGGGTTTGAGGGCAGCTGTGTATTTTGAGCTAAAATGGAGCAAGATGGAGCACCTTCATAATTCAAACCTGAGGATGTAATAACTCTTTAATATGTGCTTTGTTTCTGTGCTTTGTAACATTGTGTTCTTAAAAGGAACCACCCCGTGTTTGACCTCTTCTGCCGATGGCAGTGGAGTTTTTTTTCCCTGTGAGAGACGACATACATCCTATGGCAGTGAGGCCCAACAGGATTTGAGTGGCGATGATTTGCCGTGTGCGATTGCTTCATCCGAGTCTGACTCAAGCTGGCAGACAACTTGAGTGAGATGTTGGCTCACGGTATTACATATCGGGCAAAGGCCTCACTGCACCCCACAATCACCCCCTCCACCGCCACCCACACACACACACACACACACACACACACATCACCCCTCCATCCCAGACCGTCCCGCTAGCTCGTATCTTCTGTCAGATCAACAGTACTCACTATTTTGGCACAGGCTCTGATTGCTCGGTCACATATGCTTTTGTTAGATCCAGTGCTGCTGATATGTAGACCGTTGCGGTTCGCATGTAGCGACCATTTCATCATTGCCATTTCCGAACTTGAAGAGTTGGGAGGGTGGTGTGGAGGTGGACAGGGGGGCCTGATCGTTTGGTTCTTAAAACAAGTCCTTAAAACAATAGATTACTCTATTCATTGCGCACAAGCCTTATTCCATTGATGGCGTATGTCGTCAGACAGATTGTAATTCAGTCAGGCCGCCTCACATAAAACAACACTTGAGGACAGGACAGACAATGAATAGTCTGGCATTCCAGTCATTCATATCGTTTACAGTCAGCATTTCAATTAAAAGTGAGGACAAAATGAAAACATGGTCCTCTTTTTTGCAAATAGAGGACTTTTAAGCTCAAGTTTTCTTTTAAAGTTCAGATGATTTCTTCACTACTGCTTTCTTCCACTCACATAAAAGAAAATGAAAAATGTTATTCTGTCTTCTACACTTACGGAAAACATTACATTATATAAGCACATTCCATTAAAATGGAGTTATCTGTTGATGAGCCGTTCTGTCTCAAAATGTGTAACACCATATGCTGTGACTGGTACAGCGAGCAGCTATTAGACCACAAAGAAACAGACGACCCAGACAGAACCGGTTATGCCAATTCATTGTTTACACAGCACCTTGCGAGTAATACAGCGAATCCTGTCTGTTGCTTCCCACACAAGCTGCTTGTGGTGTGCTCCACTGTGGCACTGCTGCAGCCTAGATTAATTATGTGGTTTCTGTGGACTTTGTGCGAACATTCAGAGTCGCCAAAAGCACTGTTTGCCCCAAGACTTTCACTGCTCACAAGGCAGCGGGGGATGTGTGTGTGTGTGTGTGTGTGAGGGTTTTTTTTGTGGAGAGGGTGAAAGGCAGCAAGAAGAAGTTCATGTTTGAGAGATTTATTTCAAACAGAGGAGCCCTTTGTGCTGTCCCAAATATCCTCTCCTCTTGTCTCCTGTTTGCCACGGAGCTCCACTCTTCAAAACAGGGAGAAAAAAAAATAATTCAACAGAAACTCAAATCCACCTGTCCTTGGGAAATAAACAGGCTCATCAACACTTCCGTAAAGAATGTGAAAAATCCCCGTGACCCCCCCCCCCCCGCCCCCCCATTCACTGACACACACAGACACACACACACACACACACACACACACAGACACACCACCTCCACTTGCTTAACCCTATTAGGGCAAACCGGTGCGAGCTGGGAAATTCTCATGGGTATAATTTCTTTGCGAGAGTATCGCGTGTCCGCCGAGAGACTGGTGGAATGTCTCTAAAGCCGAACTGTACACCGGACAAGTTTTTTTTAATATATATATATACAAAAAAAAGAAACAGGCACATGGAAGTGTTTTAACAAAACTCCAGAGAAAGCCGTTACAGTGCTCCGAAGAGAGGGAGAGAAAGAGAGAGAGAGAATATAAGGAAAGAAAAAGGAGAGAGATCAAACATTGCTCTGCGTCCCTGGCACGTTAGATGACACTGAGGAGAACTAACATGTGTGGGCCGTGTTGACTATACTGTATGCATGATCAGGCATTGCCGATGCTGACGGTGGCTGTGAGGCCCAGAGCACAGCTAGCGCCTCCGGCTATGCACCTTGGCCTTGCTCCAGTCATCAACGCATCCACCATACAGGTTAACAAGAAGAACTTGTTATTGTGAATGAGACCCATTATTTTGTCTGTACACACACAAAGACATACATACTCTCTCTCTCTCACAAACACACTCACACGTTTTCTGTTACACACAAACACACACACACACAGTAAAAATACATAAACATATGACATACAGTAAGCACAATAAAAAACACATCTAAGATGCACATCCTGTTTAGACAGCACAATACACACCAGAATTAAAGGGATTATCCGGAGTGAATCAACCCGTAGCTCTGTTGACTGAGGCTGTCAAATGGTGTCTATAGGTATCAGAATGACAGCAGTAAGTACAACGTAGACCGAATTCACGAACTGGCCGCTAACGCTAAGCATATTGGGCATATGAAAACGAAACTGACATGCCCTAATCAGTTAGCGCTGGCTGCCGTTTCGTTACTCGGTCTGCCGTGCATGAAAATCTGTCGTTCTTATACCTATGGATAGCACTTAGCAACGTGAATCAACAGAGCTACGTGTTGTTTCACTCCGGATAATTCCTTTAAACACACTCACACACACACACACACATTAAACACACACACACAGACAAAATACATAGATACATTTGCTCTGTCTTTCTTTAATTAAAAGGACTGTCAAATTATTTATTGTTTTTACTCTTATATAACTATATATTATGCTGTCAGTCAAAATTAATCACAAACAAAAGCTTAACTATTTTTTTACTACTTAACTATTTTTTTAAATAGTTCTCAAACCATTTTTTCATTTTTTTTTAAATATTAGTTCTGATTCAGACAGCAGACTTTATCTACAGCATACTGTAACACGTCAATTTCTTGAATAAAGGCACATTCCTGTCAGTTAAAATAATGATTTTTTTCTAATAATCTTTTCTTGATGTGGATTTCAGTTTTCGACATTAGGCTGAAATCCTTTCAGACAATTATCACGCATATGTGAAAAATACAATTTGGAGAAATATTAGACAGTTGTGGCGTACTGGTCAGGGCTTTTGGCTGTTGCCTCTTTTTATCCCCAGCAGGAAGATAATGTCACTAGCAATTTGCATGTTTGTAACTCACAGAAATCTGCATTGTTCCTTACAAAGATGAGCCCAGGTCACTGTTTACAGTACCCTGTCTTAACGGCATTGTTTCATTTAATCATAATAATCTGAGATTGTGTTTATGTACTATTAAAAACATTAGCATAAACTTCGACACCCAAAACAAATTATACACACACAAACACATATATACTATGTATACAGTATACACAGTTATGAACACACACACATGCACACACAATCACACACGCAATATGCCTGTAGGCATCTGAAGGTGCTGACATCAGTCCAAGCCCCCTTCAGAGTTCATCACAACATGCAAAAGGGACTCCAGTCCAGAGCCATTGTTGTTACTCCTCCACACAGAGCAACCCGAGCCTTTTAGAGTCACTGAACTTTACCGAGATCATAATGGCACCAGAGGAGAGGATAGGTGTGTGTGTGTGTGTGTGTGTGTGTGTGTGTGTGTGTGTGCGTATTTAGGAGAGAAAGAAAAAGAGAGAAGGACAGAGGAGGGGTGGACGAACATGTCAGTTTCTCATCAGAGTTTTTCTTGGCTAGTCAGTCAGTGAGGTTGAGGCAGAGAAAACAAAACTATCCAGTGCCCGGTTCAGTCGGCTAATCTCTCAACAGGGTCCTTCAGCAAACGCACAGCCTTTTGACAGCGTTTAATTACAAACAGGCTAGTGTCAGGTAACTCATGCTCTTTATGTCTCTTTCTCTCCTCTCTCTCTCTCTCTCTCTCTCTCTCTCTCACACGCACACACACACACTCACACACACACACGCACACTTCCTCTTCTACGCAATTATAACCCTTCACTCTTGTCAGCACAGCCATTTTTCCAGTACTACATAGCCAAACATTTCTCCACCAACACCACCACCCTGCAGGCAGCCTCGCAATGCACCCTAA
>JAGFZM010000183.1:60092-72576 GCA_017657215.1 Limnothrissa miodon | reverse complement strand
GGGGAGGGGAGGGGTGCGGAATGGTCGGACAGCCAGGGATAAATGAGCAGGCGACTGTCCGGCGATCTGCGCGATCGACACCTATGCCGTTTCCTCTCCCGTCCTCTCCCTGGAGCAGACAGAGTGCGTGAGTGTGCTTAACTTAACCCCCGCGCAACCGGAGTAACCGTCTTCTTCCTCCTTTCTAACTTTTCCCTTTCCCTCCCCGTCTTCTTTATCTCTCTCCCTCTCCTCTCTCTCTCTCCCTAACTCACTCACTCTTCACCAGTTTTCTTCATACTGTAGTTTTCACTTTTTTCACACGTTCAAGTCCACCCCTGACAATGAGCTCAGCGTTGGGGAGTCGGGTTTCAGGCGGAGGGAGCCGAAAGAGGAGCACGTCTAACAGGAATTCCAGCAAGAGAGCTTAAGGCAGGAAAAGGGGAGCAGGACGAGGTCACCGGGTGACTCTTGCAGAACAAAGGCGGAGTTATGGGGGTCAGAGGTCAGACGTGCACCGGGGACCACTCCGGGGCACACAGAGGCTGGCTGAGAGCGTTGAAGGGACCCGAGGGAGGCCCGGGGACATCAGTGTTAGCACTCCTCCTCTCTCCACAGGAGCCATGGACATCAGCTTCTTGGAAAGACCTGCCAAGTGCACTGTAAAAAAAAAAACTTAAAAATTCAAGGCAACCTGATGCACAGAATTACACAACACAAAAACGATCATTTTCTATCTAGGTTAGAGTTAAATGCATTCGGTGCATCAAGTTGCCCTGAATTTTTAAATTGTCAAGCTTTTTTTTTACAGTGTTTATTTTTTCCTTCTGATTCTGTGCACTTAACTCTCTCTCCCTCTCTCTCTCTCTCTCTCATACACTTGGTGTGCAGTAATTGCCAGTTCCAGTACAAAGTCGTGCCTGCGATTTCTTTTCTTTCTTCACAAGGTGGACTTAAGAAAATGTGATGATTCATGTGTCACCTACAACCCCACCTCCCTTCTCCCAACACACATCTCCTCTTGATAAACTTCGGCAGCAGTTGATTTATCCCACAGCAGAATCCAATAAACCTTAGCTTACCAAAGAGGACAAGCTCTGCGGAGCACACACATTCCCTACGTTTTATGTTTTCAAAGCTTGAGGCAACACGAGGAGTGGAACTGGCTTTTTTTTGCATTTTCTCTCATCAAGAAGCAGAAGGCTCTTTTTAGTGCAGGAGCTGTGTTCTATTCAGGTGTTTCCATCCTTGCGAGAGAGAAACTTTATAAGGTGTTTTTGGTCCATGTGGCTCATTTCTTTGTTGGTTAAATTATTAAAAGGGGGAAGACAATTAAGGAACACAGTAGTGGTTTGTTGAAAAATAGATGATGTCATGCAGTTATTGGGTGTTATGAGAAGAAACTGTGCTTCTGGCTTTTTGTTTGTTCTGTGTTATTTTCCTTTTTTTTTTCCACCCTTTCCCGGGACTTTTTTTTTTTTTTGGCTGTTTACTCTTCTTGGCGCTGGTTCCTTGGCTTTGAACTGCCAGCATCTTGCTGAGCCTTTGGGAATGTGTGGCCTCTATTAGAGACAGGAAGTGTGCGAATGAGCACTCGAGGGGAACATCTCAGGAATCTTGATCCTGTTTCCCCTCGTGGCATTTTTTTTTTGTTACACCCGTGTGGTCAACTAATCGGCCCGGCTCGCGTTGATATCCTCATGTCTGTCCTCTCACCTCCTCTCCACACCATCTCCTCCTCTCTCGCACTACAGTGCGGTACGGGTGTGTGCTGGATCTGTGTTTGCACAGATGAGAATGTGTGTGTGTGTGTGTGTGTGTGTGCATGTATACGGGCACACCCTCACAGGCCTGTTCCTATGGGAACGCAGCGATAGCGAGCAGCTTGTTGTGTTCCTTGGCGGTGTTGCTGGCCGATGTCTGACAGCCCCACGGCATTTCTGCTGTTTTGAATTAATCCAGATACACAACGAATGTTAGTTTTAAACACTCCGCTCTAATCTTGCTCAGACTTTTTGCTCTAACTTCAAGTGTTTTTATGGTTTTGAAGGAAGGTTAAAAAAGGTAAAACACATCCTGTATGATAACCAAATAAATAGCTTTAGTGGGATTAATATGTATGTTATTAATTACATAAACTTTTAGCTAAAGAGGCCCAGAGTGTCTGATGGGAATTTCACAGCGCACTGTTCTGAAAAATCGGAACAGCTTGTGGTTCAGAGTAGGGTTGATGAATTGATAATTAATGACTGAATTAACATTTCTTTATGTCTCATTACCCATGCCAGGATTGGAACGCTAGCTTGAAGCATGACCCATGCGCTAATAACCGTGAATTTTAATTGCAATGGAGCACTTCAGCCATACACTGTAGGGACCATAAATTTAGCTTGAAGAGGAGGGTTTATCTAAGAAAACTAGTCAGCTAGATGAATTGTGTCATTTGTATCTACTAGTTTCTTGGCACTTAAAGATGCTTTAAGGGGTGATTGGATTTAATACTAACTTCTTACAGACTTTAGTGAAACTACACATTCACCTTTTTATATGTTTCCAAACATCCAAAAGAATGGTGAGCAGGAATGTCTAGGTCATCAAAATTTTATGCGGTTGGTTGGCAGAGAAGGTCCATGTCAAAAACCTTTATAAAAAGTTGTAATGGATTTTCTATTTTTACCCACTTCTTAGGAGACCATTATCGACATCTAAACTGACAGATAGGACATAAAGGACACAAAAATATTAATGTTTGAAGATCATTTTATATATCCATTAAGGGCAAGCAGGCACAACTTTTTTTCCCTGTATGATATTTCAAGGATCTGTTCATTTTTGATCAACAGGCTTTCTGTGTTGTATAGGCTACCTTTAATTCTTTTCTATATTTTCTAGATAAAATAACACATTAAAAGCATTAGCAAAAATGAAAATAATGTGATATCATCAAAGTCAAAATAAAATTTGTTGGGCTATTGTAAGTCCAAAGCAGGTATTGTACACTTCCAATGGTGACGACAAACATGACCATGAGGTGACAGCGACAGCCGTTTGGTTGCAAAGCCACTTGTCAGCTTTCGGGCCTGATTGGCCCTTGATGTCTTGATGTTGTTTAAGTGGCAAAATTATCGCCTCAGTGTGGGATCTTGAATATGCCAAACTATTTCATGTCACTGTCTCAATGCGGACCACTTTCTCCGCTGACAACAGTCTTTTCCTTTTCCTTTAAGCTCTTTCCCCAAGCTAACAGCCAGTCACTATAGGGAGCCATGGTCATATGCACAGAGGAGGCTCTGCGTCTCTGTCTGCTAAGGCTTATCATTTCACAGCTGTTTGTGTGATGTGCGCAGTGTCTTAAATTAAGCTCTAATATGTCAGAGAAGCAAAATCACACAGTTACTTTCTCAATGTATTGTTTTAGGTGAAATGTCCTCCCTGTGACTTTTTTACGAGAATGCAATTTGAAAATGCGGCTGCTTTTCTTCTTCTTTTCAAGTTGTCTCTCATCACCTCTTAACCGTCAAAATTCAATGCTCCATTAAGTTAAAAAAAAAAAAAAAGAAAAGAAAAAAACTTTTCCCCTGGTGCTCCCTGGTATAAGAATTCTGTTTGCATGAATGTTTTGAAAGCATGAAAGTTTTGACCTTTGAGTAGTCCAAAATATTGACCTCAAAATCCATGACCTTCGCAGAGAGAGAGAGAGCGAGAGAGAGAGAGAGAGAGAGAGAGAGAGAGAGAGAGAGAGAGAAGAAAGGCAAGGAAGGAAAGACAAAAAAACCCTCACCCAACTTTGGCTCCAATTGGAAACATGAAATTAAAGTGCACATATCTTGTGCAAACGACTACCTCTCTTTATGCTGTTTTGATTCCCAAATGAAAAACATATTCCAGGAAACCATGACAGGCCTCTCGCTGTGAGCACGCGGGGCCTCCTCCACCAAACCCTCCTGCGTCTCCAACCCCTTCTACCGCATACGGCTGAACGCTGTGCCGCTTGGAATGGCAGGGTAATTACATCATTTGGAAGCGGCATGAAAGCACTTTACAGGCATAAGTAACTGAAATGTTTTATTGCTAGCAGAATTGCCAATTAACAGGCAACACCTGGAACACAGAGCCGCAGTTAAAATGGCAGCCTCCTCCGGACAGAACTTGGAGACGTTCTTGCTTCACCCCCACATCACAAATCCCCCTGAGCTTGTTTTTCTTTCCAGGCCTTTGTTTCTCTCTCTCTCTCTCTCTCTCTCTCTCTCTCTTTTTCTGTCTTTTCCACCCACTCCTTTTGGAGTCTGTTAAAAGTCACCAAAAATGCACCCTCACATTCACTCACATTGATCATAAGACATTGTCTGATGTCAACATAACAAAATTAATAAAGCCTATTTCCTGAGGAGACAGTTTGACATGAGCGCTAAACAAACTTGTACAGGGCATGCTACTGAAAAGGAAAAGCCATATCTCTCTTTCCTTCATCACTCCACCTTGATCACTTCATCTTTCTTGTGTAAACACACACACACACACACACACACAGTGTTGGAACAAGCAGCGTAGTCAAACTTGTCATCCACGGGCCTCTTTGATACATGTCCTGGCTAAGGTTGACCACGTTCATTTGTAGTGTGAATTAAGCAACACCACTGTGGAACGGTCACCACACCCTCCGATGCCCATGTAGGAAAGGACCATAAACTATATGAGCCAAAGATAGGATTAAAATATCCTGGGGTGCCATGGCGACACTACGGTTGACCAGGCGGCCTGCTCCGACTTGGCAGAAATGAAAAAGACAGAGGAGTATCGAGGCAGTGACTAAAGAATTATTTATACACACACAGTATATATATACTGTGTGCATAAATATATCTATATATTATGTTTAGAGGTTTCTTTATATAGAAACACTCCCACACACTTTTTAAAACGCAAATCTTTGTGTAAAAGCTTTGCAGTGAAAGCTTTGCTGAGAAAAAGCCAAAATTTTATCCCCCTCGCTTGCCCACCCCACCTCCTGTGTTACAAGAGGGCTATATTTTCATGCTGAAGGTTCCAAGTCTCTAAAATCAAACACGTTACTCAGCACCAGATGCCTCTGCCTTTTGCATAAAATACCCAATCTGGCCGTGGTTAACTTTAACACACGTTCCTGTTAAACCTGTACCAGAGCAATGTTTCCTTGATCCAGAATCAAGTTTCCTAAATATTCATGTTTGGATGAAAAGTTTCAATCAAATGTTCTTTACAAAAGAGAGATGGAGAAAGAGAGAGACAGACAGACAGAGAGAGGTTGACCTGTCCAAAAGAAAACATGTCAAGAATAACCCGACCACTGCGCCAACCCCATCCGTGCCTGACCAAAGGTTGCCAAAGCTGTTCAGTTTAAAATGATATCCATTTGACTCTTTGAAATATTTATAGATGCAGCCAACCCGCTGCGAGGGTATTGTGTGTCGAAAATGGGCATCGTAGCGCGGGTCCTTTGTCTCTAGTAGATGGATAGCCTCACTTGAACTGGATTCAGGGCTGCAATGAATAAATCAGTGGACCCACTGCAAAAAAATTGTACTGTGGAATGTCAAAAAAAATACTGCATTATATATTAACGGATAAAAAAAGATTGCTAATAGAATTGAAGCTAGATAGGTAGACATAGATATAATGTAAGAAAACTCTGGTTAACTTAAAAGTTTGGTGTAATATGTTGCGTCAAATGAGATTAGTAAAGATTAGTTCTCTTTCACAAACGCAATAAAAAAAAAAAAGCTAAACTCACTTAAAAACATAACTTCAAAGAGACTCATTTAAGGCAATGAGTTCCCATAGATAGAATTCTTTTAGATTTTTCTTTTTATAGAGCATTTGAATTATGTCATAGAAAATGTTCTACGTAAATACATTTGGCATTGTTGCTTAAAACGCATGAAATTAGCAAAAAATATTTCTTCACTATTTTACCACATACATCATTTCCTATTCTAACTCCCCACTTTGTGTTCTCGGTCTGTTTTTCTTTTTCACCTTCCCCTCCCTATCCCTCTCTTATTCTCTCCCTCTCCCTGTGTTTCCCTCTGTCAGTCTCTCCGTGTTCATTATGTAAACAGGCTTATGAATGAGGGGCCTATACGTGGAGGTAGCCTGGGGGGGTCTACAGGACGGGAGCATGGCACTCGGGGGCCTGAGCTGTCGTCTACCCGTTTCCATTATGCCAGCCTTGAGTGCCACCTGAGCCTTTTCCAGGTGTGTAAGCTGAACCAGTTCCTCCAGCCCCAAGAGTGTAGTGTTCTAGTTAGAGAGAAGGTGCTTCAGTCGGAGATGAATAGCAACGGCCCATTGGGACAGGTGATGGACGGTAGGAAGGAAAAATAAAAGTGCGTGGGTGGAGAAAGAGAGGAGAGGAGGGGGCGGAGGGGGTGGTGGGTGAGCCTCGTATTCACTATTGGTATTCAGGTTTGGCAGTGAAGAGCAATGATGCTCATGGGTTTTCATACAGTCTAGGACAGCTTCTAATAATTACCGAATGCCACACTGACAAGCAATTAACTGTTAGCTATGGCCCAGGCATGTTCAAATTTGTGTGGGCTAGGTAGTGCTTCAGTAGTGCTTTCAAGGAAAAAACAATATGATGGGTTGACAATTTACAGGGTTCCTTCCCCATACTATGGTGATCTGTCCCCTGTGCAATACAAACTTTGTCCCCAATTTTTACAGCTAAAATACAAAAGCTAATATACAGTCAATTTATTATATTGACTGTAATAATAGGAATGTCCCCGGTTCCCCAAACATAATTCAGAGAAATGTCCCCTTTTTCATCTCAGAGTTTGGTCACCTTCCAAGATAGGGAATTATTGCAGATTTACAATAGAATGCATATTCATATTATTATTTAGGCCAAGACCATGTAACACATAGCAATAGTAGCCCATTAGTAATTTTCTACCCAAGCGTTCTACCCTAGGAAATAGGTTAGCTCAGCTGATACAATATACTGTATCTGGTCATGCCTCCAGGTCTCCAGTAGGTCCTCTACAGTACCAACACGTGGTAGGCCTTTCACAATGCCTTATCCTTGCAGAAAGTTATTGGGTGGGCTTAACGATGACAGGGCTGTAGATTCAACTTTGGAGGAGTTTGCAACGAGTCAGTTGTTTCAAAAAAAGGAGGTATTGGCTGACTCGAGCGTCATAAGCTCATTGGGTACAGCACAGTCGTGGTCAGTCAGTGTTTTTGGAGTTTGGAATTCATGCAAGCCTACACATGTATATTTGTAGCTAATATATTTTAGCCTGCAGGGGGGGGGGGATCAGAGGTTGTGAACACTGACAAACTCTGCTGTGGACTCTAGGCCAGGTCGTCGCTAGAAGACAAGCCAGTTGTGTTAAATGTGATGACGCCAGAGATGCAAACTTTGAACTGAGAGACCAAACTTACAAAGTGCATTAAGTGTTAGACTATTTATAATCAGCAACATACAGTGGCAGTCATAGCTAGTATCTGTGTTATGGAGGACATGAATCATTCACAATCAGAATCATTCTCCCCATTATAGGATACAGCAGTGGTTGTCAAACTGGGGTAAGAGTACCCCTGACATTTGAAGCAGTCTAGGGGGTAAGAAAAATATGTGAATGGGCTCTCAACACTCATTCACCTCACCAAAACAACCCGCTTGCCACTACATACTGCCAGTTGCCATGACATGCGTAGCGTATATTGTTTGTGTTCACATTCTTTTAAGGCAAAAATTATTATTCAAAAATCCTTTCTGTTTAATCTTTAGCTGTTATAACAAGCTATCTGTGGTTCATGTCAGACCATGGTGTCTCAGGGTGTAGACAACAGTTCAAAGTTTGGGAATAACTGAAAGATATATTCCTTTTACACAGAACAGAGTTTTAGTGCCACTACTTGAAACCTGTCATACACTTTAACCAGTATGTTATCATCTGACATCGAAAGAAGAAAAAAAAGTTATGCAATGCTCAATTATCCGTAGGAGGTCTTAAGGAAGGGGATAGGTCCGTGTTGATTGTGTATTGTCAAAATTAAGCACGCTTGTCTCATTTTTTCAAGTCTGATAATAGTCCGTAATGAAGTCATTAATCAGGAGAGCTTTTTTTGGGAGAGGGATTGAATGTTGCAAGACCTCTTTGAGACAGTTTACATGTGTGTGTGTCTGACCCGAGCTGAGAGACAAAAAGGTTGAATATCCCAACAATCCCTCTTGATGTCGTTATGATCATTGATGTAGTGAAGGTCCTCAGTGGATATCCTGAGTGTGGGCTTCATTTGAACCGTGAAAAGGTCTGACACTTTATTATTGAGCCAGACATCTGAGTAAGCTTATTATAAGTGCTTTGGATGTCGTCCCAATAACCCAATATAATTTCTTGTGTTCTCATTCAATAAAGTGGTTTAAGGCCATTAGTGACCTCTGTAGTATTGAACACAGCAGAGCAATATGGGGAAAAGGTCACAAGACTGATGACTGATCTGCAAACTGGATATTCATATGGAGTGCACAGTACTGCCTTATAGGATGAAATGAAATTATGAAAAAAAAATGAAATGATGCTTACATTTAGTGTCCCTTGAAGAATCTTTTCCCACCATTAATACAACCAATTTTACACACACACACACAAACACACACACACCTATAAATTTTCTTTATTTTTGTTTAGCAGTAGTAAAGCGGTAAGTGTGTATATACTTCCCTGTCCCTCACTAATGGGCCTGCTGAAACGGATTTTCATTTCAAAATTCTGCTCCACAACAGGTCCTGTGTAAGACTTAACCCACCATGTCATATGACCAATTTGCTGGTCAGAAAAATGTTCACACTGTCCGCTGTGAAAGGGTGGCGACAGATACTGGATGACTGCCAACTGAGCTGGAGCAGGGCGGACTTTGGGGTTTCTTTAACAACAGCTCCTCTCGCCCCTCCAAAAAAGAGAGCCCCCTGTAACAACACAGTATGTAATAACTCCGCATTATGTAATAGCCTGACAAAATGTAATACATTTTCACTCCAATATGTAATAATTTACGCATTATGTAATAATTTACGCATTTTGTAATACATTTCTTGAACGCAATATGTAATATATTTTTTTGCATTTTGTAATGCATTATTACAGATTGCGGAGGCTTTTACAAAATGCGGGACCAGATTTTTTTTTTCTAATGGAGATTATGTCCAGCTATAGGGACCCCTAGATAATGAAAGCAATGGAGAACAAGGCATGCCTATCCTGCCTACAGAATTGCTATCATTTATCATCCAACTGACGCTTGATGCAGACATGTCAATGCTTGGGGTATTTAACAGAGTTTGTCAACTTTTTTGAAGTCTTGCTGAACCATTCTATCCTCAAATCTACCTCAGAGAAGCGATAGCTCGTAATTTTGCCCTGGATTATAATACTGACAATACTGTTAGTATGATGAAGCTCTACAAATATGCGGGACATAGTAGTGGTCTTGCAATGAGACTAAGAGAGTTATTTAGCAAAAATAGCAATTGGATGATGGCCTGGCTTCTGTTTAAGCATGTTGGTCATGGTCAATTTAAAATAATTTATATTTTTTGGAAGTAGTAGTGTTATTATTTGTCTACTGTATGAGCAATTATTAGATAACCAGGTGCTATTTTACTGAGACATGGCCTATTCTAGGTCAAACCCATGTTGGATTGTATGTTTACTACAGTACTCTTTATGAATAGTTTTTTTCCCCTGCATATTCATCATGGTATTAGTGTGTAAGCTTCTGTGCCTTGTTTTTCATTCTCTTGAATTGTAAAAGTTTGCATTAGGCCCCTGAAAAACATTTTTTGTAAATGTACCACTTTATAATCATGTGATAGTTGAGTATTGCTGTGACATAGCTAACGCATTTTATTGTTTGAATACATTATTTTGGATTGTAAAGAATTGCTTTTGTCTCCTGAACAATCGTTTTTGTAAATTTTCCACTTCTTTAGTGCCAAACTCTGATTGGCTTAAGGTGCCAACCTGACGCACAGTAGTAGGAGGTCTTTTAGGATTCAGCGCAGCATAAAAGGCGCAGGATTTTAGGAAGGAACTCTGCACAGGTGTCCTGGATGAAGAACCGGCGTTCACTGCAGTGACTCTTCTTTACATTGCCAACACATTGGGACTGCTGCTGGACACTTTGTCTATGCTCTTGTCCTGCTGGTTGAGTCTTTCTCAGCAATCTACTTCGGTCTCAACTGTGCTTGTTTGTCTGAGTGAAAGTGCACATTTGGAAGAATTGGTGAAGATTTCACAACATGCTCCATATTACATTTCCATTAGAAAAAAAATCTATCAAGAAATCTATTACAAAATGCGTAAATTATTACATAATGCGTAAATTATTGTATATTGGAGTGAAAATGTATTACATTTTGTCAGGCTATTACATAATGCGGAGTTATTACATAATGTGTTCCCCTAAGTCATCCCCGTGTTTATTAACATGAGAGAAGGCAAAATTTTCCATTACCTACAGCTGCCGAGGTTAATCCTATGTAAACATAGAAATGGAAAAACGTATCCCATCTACCATTTTACACTCCATTTTAGCTTTTTTTTTCCATCCGTGTAACATTACGACAGGTAGCATATTGTTTCAGTATGTCTGTCCCTGGATTCATGCTCTGCTTACAGTATAACATAAATAGATGGGCAACAACTGTTCAGAGCCTCTCCGGATTCACCTCAGGGTTCGCAGTATATAGCAGTAGTGTAAGAGAAAGAGGATAAGAGGGAAAGAGAGAGGGAGAGAGAGAGAGAGAGAGAGAGAGAAAGAGAGAGAGAGAGGATGGGATGGCGGGCGGGCAAGTACCTTCCCAAGACATTGTTTTCCCATTTGGCCCGGTGCCGTCTCTCCGTTATGCTCCGTGTCCTGTGTTTCCAGAGATGCCCCCCCCCCCCACGGCAGAGTACCAGCTGTTGAATGCATCACTCCCAAAAACGGCCCCTCAGCTACCGCTCCGGCTCCAAAGAAGGGGCCGACCGGGCAACTGGTTGTCCATTATCCCCACCCCTGCCGTCCCACTGGGGACTGAATTAGTCCCAGATACACCAACCCCTGCACAGAGAGGCTGCCATGTTCAGCCAGTCAATGGTATCAAGTTCTATTATCTGCAATGAAGTCATTTATGGGCCATGCCTTTGTGGAACCATGGCAGCTTAGTCAGTGTCCTACTGAATGCTTAATACTCTGAGCAGGTGCTAAAACAGGTAGCGTTTGCATATTTCTCTCCGGAGCCATTTGTTACATGGTATGCAATAACAGGCTTATTGGGAATGTAGTGTGTGTTTGTGTGTGTGTGTGGGGGGGGGTGCATGTGAATTATAGCTTAAGTCTCAAAAGCTGTTTTAATGGCAAATATCATGGCCTTTGAATGGCACTCAGCGCAGTGGACGGCATGGCTCGACTCGAGCATAAATCTGTCAGGGTCTGGTGTCTGTCTCTGTGTTCCTAGGTCTCGCAATGAAGCGGAACCGCGGTGCGTTTGTGTAGATGGCTGGAGGGGCTGGAAAGGGGAGGGGAAGAGGTGATGTTCCCCACCATTAGTGACTTCAGATGTAATCACCATCATTTTGCCTGAATACTGATGACATGGCTTTTGAGTGCTCTCTCTACAGCCATAAGGCATTGGCTTGTCACCTGCATCCCTATTATGTAGACAACAGTTGAGAAATTGCCTATCATCTCATCAGTTGCTTTTTTTCCCCCTTAGTTCTTTCCACTTCTCACTGTCTCTCTCACAAAACCATTGGTTGCCTTGGTTACAGTGCTGTGCCACAGAACTCATGGCATTATTTGTAAAGAATAATTTATGGCTCAACACTCTTGGGTAAATGTGGCATGTTGTGGCACCCATCTGACCAATGTAGACATGAGAGACATTGCAGGAATTAGCCAGCAGCGATACACAGCGACGTGTCAGTCTGTCCGCGGATGTAGAGACGCCAGCTCGGCAAGCCTGTGCGAGATTGACGAGAAGTTTGGAGAAGCTGAATGAGCTAATTGTCTGTCTGTCAGTGGCTCGTTGCAGGCAAGGTCGCCTCAGGGTTTGAGGGCGCCCAAACCCACGCGTTTAAGAGCCCAAACGCCACCAACCCCCCCAGAAGACTTTCTCAAGCTGAAGGCCTTCATTGACATCCATTCACGATCCCCAAAATCACTTCTGTGCTTGAACTTCATCTCCTCCCCCTATAATTTCAAAGGCCTGTCTTTGCTTCACGTCCCCCCTTGTCTATCACCCTGTCTGTCATTTTCTGCTCTACTGACCCGTTTGCGAGTGATCTCGGGATCTTTACCGACACCCTTGCTTAAAAAAGCAGTGACCTCAAAACCACACCGCGCCATTCAAGACGTACCTCATCGCCGTGTTCTGCTGTGTTTTGCTCTGTGAGGTGACGGGTTAATTTTAGGTTTCAATGGCTGTTGTATCGAGTTTCAACTTAGTGCTGAAAGGTGCTCAGGAAAAGTG
>JAGFZM010000183.1:44811-57365 GCA_017657215.1 Limnothrissa miodon | reverse complement strand
AAGAGGGAGGGGGGATTGTGAAATGTAAGGAAAGAAGAGGGAGGGGGAATTGTGAAATGTAAGGAGAGGGCAAAAATGGAATGAGATAGAAAGAAAAAAAGAGGGGGGAGAGAGAGAGAGAGAGAGAGAGAGAGAGAGAGCATGTCTGGAATAGGAAGTCTTAAGGTGAGAGCACTGTGGAAACAGCATATCTGCACACATAATGTCTAAGCGTCGTGAATTATTTGTCATTTAGTTCACTCATGCTGTTGATCAGCCTAATATTCATGGCCAGATGTTGGCTCTCCTGCTGAGAAGTGAATAGAAGCACCCGCTCCCTCTAAACACACACACACACACACACACACACACACCCACACACAAACACACACACGCGCACACACTCTCTCTCTCTCACTCTCACACACACACACACACTCACACACAAACACACACACATACACACACACACATACTCACACAAAATTCCTATTTTGGGGTTGTTTCTAGGGCATTCCAGAGTAGCTTGGCTGTGCACCTACAACAATTTCTTGTATAATGTTGCTAGTTGCCTGTGTATATTGTCTATTGTCTTAGTACCATCATGTGTCCATAGTACTTCTTGCACTCTATGTATACTGATGGATGTCCTTGTGGCTTGTCTGGAGAGCAAAACAACTACCAGAGTCAAATTCCTTGTACATGCAAGTATACTTGGCGAATAAAAACTGATTCTGAATCTGATATCCTTATCTACTGTATATATTTTCTATTTAGCTGATTTGGTTATTTACATGTGAACCTTGGAGGGTCTATAACTAAGAGGAGATCTCATTTCTTTAACCTTTCTGAAATTTAGATCCATAGATTAGCTTGTGAAATCCTCACATTAGCCTTGGATTTTGTTTTGCTAAAATATGCCTGCAGCTGAGATTTAGAGGAAGCCTGACGTTATGACTCTAAGACATTGGTATACACATGCTGGAGAACAGAGCCCAAAGTGCTTTCTCTTTCAATGCTGGAAGTCTCTCTGCAGTAGGCTTTAAACATGTGTAGCGTATTCTATATATATATATATATATATATATATATATATATATATAATTATTTTGGGGATGGTGAGACTGTTACCAAAGAAGAGAGTAACCCTCTTCAGGCTACTTTTGGCTGTGATGCATTATTGAAGACCGTGGAGAGGTATCTCTGAATGTGAACACTGAACACAACGAGAAAACCTTTGTTGGCCATAGAAGAAAATAAAGATGGGCAGTAAGTCTGTACACAAAATCCCTCAGAGAATGTGCTGGCACGGGCGTTCGGTAATTATTTTTTGTTTGAGAGGGAGCAAAGATGCCATGGGAATCCTGAAAGCTTCTCCTGTTTGTAGAACCAAGCAGTAATGCCAGCCTAAGGTATGAAAAGGTTTTTGCATGACAACCACAGGCTTGACATTCTATCCTTTTGGTTGTCAATACCTGCAGGACGCTGACGGCTGTGCATTGTGACGGGGCATGAATTAAACTCTCTCCATCCTCTGATGCAATTAGAAAAAAGAAAAACAGCGCATGAAGCCTATTGATGTAAATTCCTCCTCTCAGTCATCTGTGTGTTGCTCTGTGTCTGCTGTCTGAGTCGGACTCCATAATTCACCCTGAAGAATGCAGACGCTGGCCCGACTCGGCTAAGTCAGCGTCTAAAATGACAGTCTTCCAGACTCCTGCACTAAATTGGCCCCATTAAGTTCTTGGCCTGAATCCGTACCGTTCTCAATCTCGCACAAACTCTGTCGCTGCCGCGTCAAAGGCACACACTGGCCACTTTTGATATCAGTGCGGTGTGACGCGTTCCCTCTACCCTCTGGGAGATAGCATTCGCCCCTAATGTTCTCCACTGCTGCCTCAAAAACATCCACAGTCATCTAGGGCTCAGGCAGCAGTGATGAAAAAAAAAGGCTTTGCCAAGCACCGCGTGTGTTGTCTTAGCCCCCGAGTTGGCCTAGCGATCACTTGATTGATGAGGCACTCGTTTCGGTCTGAGGGAATAGGCCGCTGGACGAGCAGAGGGAGTCGTGCTGGGGGAAGCGGGCGGTGGTGGTTGACTGGAGTCGCTATGGGGGGCAGAGGTTGGGTTTGGATACTTGCCTTGCTGCCCAGCTGGGTCTCTCTGGCAGCTCGTAAACTGCCCTTAGAGTCAAGCGGCTTGCAGCCAGTCAGCCAGCCAAGAGGACGGACGCGGCGTAGGGACGGGTGGGTGAGCAGCTGACTACAATGGAAGGATGCGTTACAATGACCATGGATGTCCTGCCTGATCTGGGAAAGCTGCCCAAAGGCCAACCTGCTGTGCCTGAAGGTAACAGTCTGAGTTCAGTACTGCAAAAGGCCTTGTTGTTGTATTCACCAAAGTGCACTGGGATTAGAATCCCCCAGAGCTTAATTGTAAAGGTAAAAGATGGTTACTTGTTACCAATCACAAAAAAAAAATGCAGTGGAAGGTTGAAGGTGCTGCAGGGTCATCTGTTCCAGCTATTCTACATGTTATATGTATATATATATATATATATATATATATATATATATATATATATATATACAAATATATGAGCAATGCTGCAATAACCATCTCTGGTCCTACACACGCCAAAGTTCGTGATGGACAAGCATTGGCCAGACACTTTACACCAATTTTTTTCCCCTTGTTATCAACTTCAAGCATCAATCAGTGCTCCAATTCCACTTGCGGTAAAGAATCCCAGCATGGTGCAAGCTATTTATCTAAGCTATTTTTCTATGCCATTGTGTCATCCTGTAGTGCTTGTCATACAGACATCATGAGTCCAGGACTCAAGAAGACGCATGTCAATGCTTTGACAATCATCTTTTTTTTCCCCTTATCTTTTTTGAGCACTGCCTGGCAAGAATAGACCTGAGAGTTAACACCATTACTAATTCATAGCGCCGCCAGAGTCTCCTTTAAATTTAATACGTTTCCAGATTGAAACTACTTTAGCACACCAGATGTGATAAATGTTTAAGAAGTTTGAATGAGGAAGGGTGGAAAAAGGAGGGGATTTTGCAATGGCTTGAAGTCACCCACCCTCTCTACCCCTCTATCCCCCAACCCCATTACAGTACACACACTTTCCCAGATAGTTAGCTCTCATTGTAAAAGTTAGCAGAAACGCTCACATCCGTCAGATAACAGCAGTCGTCAGTGTACGCCACGGCTAATGCACTCTTGCATTATCAAGGCTCTTCTGATGCACTCTGTCCCCATGGCCATGAAAGACAAGTGGCTTAATACTCTGTGTTGTAGATAGCTGTCAAGTGCAGCTTTTAGGCTCCCTGATAAAAGCCCGCTACTGCTTCAGAGCGGTAATCTTTTGAAATGCCTTTAAAGACACATGAATGTATGGCATCGCAGTAAACATGGGGTTAGGTTCGGAGATGATCTTGCACATGGACACACACACACACACACACACAGTAATTAGACACACATAGAAAATTAGACATTTGTATTGTTGTATTTGTATTTGTATATAAGTATATCGTTTATTCAGAGGCATCATTTTAATAATTTGTTGCGAACAAAGGCTCCTATGGTGCTTCTCTGCAGAGCTACTAATACGTGTTGTCAATACAACTTTAATCACCATTATTAGTCCCTTCTTGCTTACAGCCAACCACAATCGGTCCAAAACCGTTGCGTCGAACATGTAACCCACACCAAAAAATGATGTTTGCAAATTCCCAGAGCAAAGGCCCACACTGGAAGTCTTTGATGCAATCACTGAAACATTAAAATGGCATGATTGGTGTGAATAAATCATCTGGTGCCTGTGAAGGCCCTAATCTAGTGGCTTTTGAAGAGTGTGCATTGACAGCTGAAACACCAGATGTATTCCGGGAGAGGTGCTGCTGTTTTGGTGTCGGCGACGCTCAGCCCTTTCATCACTGGAAGTAGCAGCTTTCTCCCCCCTCTGATGTGCCCCAGTGCACCTCTCTCCCCACCTGGCCTTTCATCTGATCTGATTGACCAACACACACACACACACACGCACACACCTATAGCCTACACGTATACGCATTCCCTGTTTTTGCTACACAACCACACGCACACACAAACACAGACTCACACACACACACATTTCCTTGTTTTGCTACACATTACACACACACACATACACACACACACACACACACACACACACACAAAGAACTCAGGGGTATATTGAGGTTGACCCGCTGCTGTCGCTGCTGTGGTGGTCTTTCTGTTCAGAGCCATTGGCAAACAAATAGCAACACCAAAACAATGGCTTCACACTGGCCTATATAAGAACGTGGGAGAAGAAAAAAAAAGGAAAAAGAGAAAGAGTGAAAAAAACGTTACGGATACTAACGTATCCTCGGTTCTCTGAGTGAGAAGCCGAAACGTATGAGTGGATGATGCCTATCATCTCCTGCTTTTCTGAAGTAATCTTTAACCAACCCTTTGAAAAAAGGGCAGTACTACTTAGACAGCCCTGCGTGACGTCAGAAAGTCTATATAAAGACTGCGCTTACGCTTCAGGTCCTCTTAGCCAAGCTCGCCAGCGTCGGTGATTGAGGCCCAAAGCGTACGTTTCGGCTTCTCACTCAGAGAACCGAGGATACGTTAGTATCCGTAATGTTCTCTTTCATTTCGAAGCCAAAACGTACGAGTGGATCACTACAATCAAGCCTCAAGAGCCCTACACCAAGGAGCCCGAGGTGGGAAGATCCATGGGACCGCCGCCGGGCCCAGAGAGAACACTCTCTGCTACACCCGGCCTGGTGACGTCCAATGCGTAAAAAACGCGCGAAGGTGTTGCCTGAGGCCCACGAAGCGCTCAAACAGATATCCTTCATAGGGACGCCTTTCCAGAAGGCCCAAGAAGCCCTGACATGAGCAGGCGGAGGAACACCCGCCGCCTCATATGCCAGACGTATGGCTTCCGTAAGCCAATGCGACATGCGTTGGGTAGACAAGGCCTGACCCTTGGCACGCTCGCCATGGCAGACGAACAACTGGTTCGTCTTCCTGATGCTCTGCGTACGCGTCAAATAGGCACGAAGCGCTCTGACCGGGCACAGAGTGACGGGCACAGAACTGCCCGTCTCAGGAAGGGCTGAGAGCTCAATGACCCTCGAACGAGGGTCAGTAGACAGCACTTTCGGGCGAGAAAAGGGATTAGGTCGCAGCGTTACCCGCGCGTCACCTTGCGTGAACTCAAGACAGTCAGGACTGACCGACAAGGCAGTCAGATCGCTGACACGCTTCACCGAGACCAGAGCGAGCAGAAGCGCAGTCTTAAGGGAAAGCATCTTTAGACTGGCACTCGACAGAAGGTCAAAGGGCGTAAGGACCAGTCCGCGTAGGACAGTGGCCAGGTCCCAAGTAGGGACCGAAGGAGAGGAAGAGGGGCGAAGCCGCCTGACGCCCTTCATGAAGCGCGACGCAAGGGGGTGAGCCTGGGGAAACGCCAGCATAGCCAACATGGCATGCTGAGATAGCTGCGAGGTACACCTTCAAAGTAGAGGGTGTACGACCCTGATCAAACAGGTGTTGCAAAAACGCAAGCACCTCGCCAATAGGGCAGACTAGAGGATCACAGCCTCTGTCTCTGCACCACGTGCTGAAAACACGCCACTTCAGTGTATATAACGACCTAGTGGACGTAGCTCTAGCAGCCTGAACGGTCTCTATCACTGCGTCTGACAGGCCGCTCTCTAGGAGACGCGCCCGTTCAGGGGCCAAGCCGTCAGTCTCCACGCTTGGGGTGCCACAGCGACCCGTGAGCCTGCGATAGGAGGTCCCTCCTCAGAGGGAGGGTCCACGGCTGGCCGTCCAACAGTGAGACCAGATCTGAGAACCAGCTCTGAGATGGCCAATTGGGGGCGATCAGAATCACCCTGTGAGCCCCCGCTCTGATCCTGGCCAATACCTGACGCATCAGAGGAAGGGGGGGAAAGCGTAGAGCAGACCGCGCGGCCACGGGTGTGCCAGCGCGTCTGACTCTAGCGGCGCATCTCGTTCCAGCGAAAACCACGCTGGGCAGTGAGCGTTCTCTCTCGAGGCGAAAAGATCGACTCGTGCCCGCCCGAAGTGGGACCAGAGGCTGGCCAGAGGCGCCAGTCTGGAGAGGAGGTCCGTGCCTGTGTTGCGAACACCTGGCAAGTGCGCTGCCCTGATCGACAGGAAATGGCGAGAGGCCCAGGTGAGCAGCTTGTACGCCAGGCGAAACAGGTCCGGAGAGCGCGTGCCGCCCTGGCGATTGATATAACGCCACAACAGTGGTGTTGTCTGTACGCACAAGAAGGTGTTCTCCTCTGAGAAGAGGGAGAAACTCCTTCAGAGCCCAGAAGACAGCAAGGAGTTCTAACACATTGATGTGTAATCTCCTGGAGGCTGTGCCCCATGTCCCCCTGGCGGAGCGACCGCAGCAAACGACGCCCCAGCCGCTCTTGGACGCATCGGTGGTCACCGTCATGCGTCTGGCTATAGCGCCCAAAGCGCCGCCTTTGGTGAAGGACGACGGTGTACGCCAATGCGCGAGGGCTAGCCACATGCGTCTGGACACTAAGATCCGACGGGCGGAGTTCGACCTGGAGGATACACCTAGTTCCGCTAAGGCAAGCTGCAGCGGGCGTAAGTGTAAGAGGCCGAGTGGGACAGTGCCGCCTGCGGCGCATAAGAGGCCCGTCAGTCTGAGACACAGCCTGGCCGAAACGCAGGCACCTAGTCTGAAGTGGCGTAGACACGCCCTGACGTCCTGACGTCCTGAAGCCTCTTCGGCGTGAGCGTCGCTCTCATCGAGCATGAGTACAGCCTCACGCCCAAGAACTCGACGTCCTGAGAGGGAGAGAGCATGCACTTGCTTAGGTTCACTAAGAAACCCAGACTGTGCAGGTGACGCAAAACAATGTGAGCCTGTGACGTTAGGAGCTGTCTGGAACCTGCCAGCAGCATCCAGTCGTCCAAGTAATTGAGGAGTCTGATCCCCTGAGCGCGTAGAGGAGCGATCGCCGCTTCCACGCACTTGGTGAAGCACCGAGGTGCTAGAGATAGATCGAAGGGAAGGGCTGCGTACTCGTAAGCCCTGCCCTCGAAGGCAAAGCGTAGAAAACGCCTGTGCCTTGGGACTATACCCATGTGAAAATAGGCGTCCTGAATGTAATGTAATCCCCCTGGCGGACTGACTCCGCCACCATGCGCCCCGTGAGCATGCGAAAGGTGAGAGGTTTGAGCGAAGCATTGAACGCTCTGAGGTCTAGAATAGGGCGAAAAGCGCCCGACTTCTTGGGCACCAGGAAGTACGTACTGTAGCGACCTGCGCGCGCAAGCGTCGGATCTACGCGCTGAATAGCGCCCTTTCTCAGGAGATCGCAAAGCTCTTGTCTGAGAGCAGGGGCCCTGGAGGGGGGCACCACTGACTCCATGACACCTCTGAAGGGCGGGGGTGGCCACCTGAACTGCAGTTTATAGCCCTTCAACACTGTTGACAGGACCCAACGTGACGTTGTGCACATCGACGCACATTGCACATTGTATTCATCGCCCTTATCGCCTGGCCTGTACAGATGAAGGCCTTGGAGGCGAGCTTCTCCGTGCGCTGACACGGCTTGGAGGGGAGCTCGGGAGGCGATGTCCAGGTGGTGGCAGAGGCTGGTGCTAAACAGCCAGCGACCGCATCTTCAACGCGAGGAAGCTGTAAGAGGCCAATGGCGCCCGCTCCGTCCATCGCGTAGAACGCCGCGTGCCCCTGGATAGGGGCAATGGCGGCGTAGGGAGCCTCCCAGGAGCCCTGCGCGTCGGCCACAACCGTGGGGTGAGCAGGGAGAGGGAGAGCATCCGGAGAGGGAAGCGCGCAGGAAAAGGGGTCGAAACGCCCTTCCGGATAGTGCTGAGGCGGAGGCAGGCCTAGCCTGCTAGGTGGCAGGTCTTCGACAGTAGCGCCTTTAGCGGAGAGGAAGGAAGAAAGCTCCTCCTCATCCACAGCTTCGATAACTGGGTCGTCATCGTCGCCCTGAGGCGGCGTGGTAGCCGCGCGGGCAAAGGCAGCGTCGATGGAGCTAGCAGGGCTAGCGTGGTGGGCCGCGGTTAGCTGGCTAGCTGGTAGCAAGCTAGCCGCTGAGAAGCTAACCGACGGCCGAGTAGCCACTGAAGACCAATCGATTAGCCCAGCTGGGTGCGGGGACGCCGGGGGAAAATCGATAGACTGGTGGGTAGCGAGAGCACTAGTGCCAGCGGGGGGAGCGCCCGCCCCTGAAACACCAGTGGAACCCACAAAGAATGCCGCTCTGTTGGCGATAGCCGTAGGGGAGAGGCGTTCGCAAGCCGAGCAAAGATCTGGCCGCGAAAAGGCGAGCATAGCATGCTCGCTCCCCATGCAGATAAAACAGATAGCATGGCGGTCGGAGATCGCCATGGGACGGTCACAGTCGGTGCAACGACGAGTAGCCATCTTGCGTCTCGGGGTACCAGAAGTTAGGGACCGGCGTGAGCACTTGGAGCAAGACGGAATCCCTCGGAGAGCTTTGAAAAAAGCTTTTGTGGTGGGCTTTCAAAAAAGCCGTTGGTTTTAGAATATTTGCAAGAGCAAACGAAAGGCGACTCAGAAACACACGCAGTAGGCGAGGTGAAAGAGGCAAAGAGGACCTGAAGCGTAAGCAAAGTCTTTATATAGACTTTCTGACGTCACGCAGGGCTGTCTAAGTAGTTGCCTGCGCGCGTCAGTGCGCTTACTGCCCTTTTTTCAAAGGGTTGATTAAAGATGACTTCAGAAAAGCAGGAGATGATAGGCATCATCCACTCGTACGTTTCGGCTTCGAAACGAAAGAGAACATGACACGCATATTCTAGTGAAAAATGAACTGAAAATTGATGAAAGTCAAATATGCTGCAAATGAGGATTGCAAGTCAAAACTTGAGTGGGGAGGATCTCAATGGGAAACTAAGATAATTTGTCACATTCTCAGCATATGATGTTACTTGCTGTTGCTGACAAAATGCCAGTTTCTCTCTCCTCAATTTGCTGCTTTTGGCCTTTCACTTTTTTTCATGAAAAAAAAGGATCTCTTGCCTCAACCTAGTTTGACTGGGTTGCCTGATGCAAACTGCTTGAGAGGTAGTATTGCAAAATCCTAGTAGCATGCACATCTGATTTGCCTTTGCATTGACAAAGACAAGCAGACGTGCATTCATGCCACTCTTAACATTGCAGTGATAAGATAGAGTGATCAGTACATTCTCAGCTATTATAGAAGAATAGCAGATGCTTCATAGAGTTAGATGGCTGTAGCCTGTGGCCACTGTTGCAGACTTCCTCAGCTCTTTATCAGAGAGGAGACTCTGCCGTGGTCCACCCATTCCTCATGTTTTTATTTTCTCTGGTTCAAAACAGCATAACAGCCAAAGAAAAAAAGCACAAAACTTTGATCTACAACCGTGCGCTGATGTTAGAGCAGCACCCTCACCTGACAGATACCTACTCAGATATTGAGTTCTGGGGCAATGCTACACATTCATCAAAATGTTGTCAGTGGTGGTGGGGGGTGGGATGAGAGCCATTCTCCATCAGATCACTTATCTCTGGTTGAGGGCAAGACACAGTACCAGTTAAGTTTTAGCATTGAAGGCTATAGACACTGTTTTATCCTCTTTTAAGTCTCTAACATTATCTGGTGGATGAGCAGAGAATGGAGGTGGAACTGTGGTCGAGGTGACAGGGCATAAAACTGCCCACACAACATCTGTGATAACTGCTGTTGCCTGTTTATGTAAATGTACACTTTATTTCTTCATTTTATTTTTAGCTCACTTAACTCCTCTGTTGACATGGGGAAAAAAGGCTTTCTTTATCTTTCCTGTGCTTTTGTCTTCATCTTACTGTATAGCATCCAGAGTGGCTAGTTTTAGCTCTGACTGCATTCTTTAGTGCTAGCTATGGGTGGTATCTGAGATTTGGTGAGGTAAGCCCCAACAGCAGTGGGTCCAGTTGTCACGGTGATACAGTTGTAATTCATGATCCCAGTAGCAGGGGGTTAAAGAGGACCTCACGCGTATCCTGTTCCCTGATGTTTACGTTAGAGCCTCCTCTATCCTCGGCCCTAAAAAAACTGTGTGACAGGCTTCCTCACCTGTCCTGTCATGTCTAAGAATGAAACTCTAACACAATATTCTCAGTTTTTTTCCCCCTTCGCCTCCTGTCTTCAGAGAAACAGAAAGCTCATTGTACGTCAAGCTTATCCAACTCATGCCGGCGGCTGTATAGGGCAGAGAGTGGAGGTGAGTGTGTATGCATGTGTGTGTATGTGTGTGTGTGTGTGTGTACGTGATAGGGGGGGGGGTAGTTATAGACTGTGGATCTGTCTGTACAAGGAGGAGAGAGGAGTGTTCAAGAAGAAAGTATGATGAGCAAAACAGATCACAGGAGACAGAGAGAGAGAGAGAGAGAGAGAGAGAAAACAAGACAGATATACATTGAAAGCCAACCCTCCACTCAACGATCACCGCTATGGCCACAAGTGAGCGTGTCATGCGCATGCGATGAGTGTCAACATTTCTCTGTGTTTCCAGAAACGTCCCCTGGCTCCACAGTAGAGCCCCTGTCCATCTTTCCATCCGCTGCTCTCTGTCATCCAGCAAGTTGTTCGCCGAGGCCGTCACAGACCTCGAGGTTGCCAGGTCTGCAGTCATGTGGGCACCCCTGCATCGGCGGCTAGACATGACTGACAGGAAGTCGCGGGGTCACGGCCCAGGAGAGCAAAGATCGCCAGGAAGATTGCCTCACTTGTTCTGGGTTTGTCAGTGGAAAACTGCAGGTTCTTTTTTACCCCCTGGACAGACACGTTGATTGATTGTGTTCATTCTCTCTCTCTTTCTTTTTTTCTCTCTCTTTCTCACCCACTCTCTTTCTCACTCGCTTGCTCTGTGATGAGTCTTCTCCCAATTTCACTTCCGTCTGGTTGAGTGTCACCACTCGTAACAGGAAAACAAAGAAACTGAGAAAATTCCCCCAAAAAAGAACTTGCCATTTAGGTGTCATTGTTGGTGTTAGAAAAATAACTGCCCACATAAAGTATGGTATGGGACACAGAATTGGCTGGAAAGAAATGTCTAGAATCCTTCCAGTACCTGACATTCACATCAGGGGCATCAAGACAGTATCCTGCCATGCTCTCTGCAGCAAATGGCCGTCTATTTCAAAAAGACTTTCCAGAAAGGTCAGTGTGGGGCCAGAGAAAAGATTTCTTTCATTCACACTGCTGCAATGAAGCAAAAGGTTGGCCTTATTTGTGGTGGAAACGCTGGGCCAAACTTCTCATGGAGAAAAAGAAACAAACAGGCAACCAATACAGGCGTGAAAGGACTTGGACCGAAGAGTGACTCAGTAAAGTTCACAAAGCATATCGTTAATAGATGTGACAAAAAACAGTGAGTGTGGATAGGTTTGCTAAGAATTTTTTTTCTTTTGAAAATACTCAAAACAGTTTTGTTTCAAATACTAGGTATTTATATCCCTAAGTGTCGCTTACGTAGACATTTACAAAATTAATATATAAAATAAAATAAATCCCTGAGTGCCAGACCTCCAGATGGACTCTGTGGGATGGTCAAATGACTGATGACGCTTCTGGTTGCCTCTTGTCGTGTGGGTGCCCTGGTTCCTCATCACTGTGCTGATAGGCCCACAGTGTGTCCTGACGATGTAGCAGTGAATCTTGTCATCTTGGGAGCACCCCAAGGTGCCATTCACCCTTTGAGACCCAACTGAAGTTCTTCCTCTTGAGCCAGAGTCACCGATTCCCCTTTTCGGAAAGCCTGGAGAGGTCTCTCATCGCTTGCCGTAGCCTGATAAAAGGTAATAATTCAAATGGTCATTAATGGTTTCTCCATGATATGATTTGTTTGTTGACTATCAAAAAGATATCCTACATCATCTTATCACAGCTGTTTTTGAGGGAACTGATGCGTTGTCTGTATTTGCTAATCAGCTAATGTTAGATTATTTTAATTAGGTTGACCTCTCATTTGATTTCCATCACTTGCAGAGTTGATGTGCGCATCTGTTTACCGTCCACTCTGCTAATTACCATATCAGTTCTTATCATTATGCATAAAGAGCGTTCTATCAGATTAATGCCCTCTGTCAAAGAAAAAAATCCCTCTCACAAAGAAAATGTATGTCTCTCAAACTTAAAGTACATCCAGTAGTTATGGTACTTAAGTAACTTTTAAGTAACTTACAGTATATGACTATGAAAATGAGTGAAATTATTCCTTTTTTCCCTTAAACGAGGAGGTTAGAAATCATATATCTAATTTAAATGCATGAGACTGTATATGTACATAGTATGTAATAAAATGGGGAATAGCACTCGCACATTCATTTTGGCATTGCAGACACTGTGCATTTCCATGAGGGAGATTTGTTACCACGCCGACTGCTGCGAGCACTGACCAGCAAATAAATCATCAATAACTGTGAAAGACATTAATTTTCTTCAGCAACCACCCACCCACCCACCCACACACACACACACACACACACACAC
>JAGFZM010000183.1:0-44711 GCA_017657215.1 Limnothrissa miodon | reverse complement strand
CTCTCTCTCTCTCTCTCTCTCACTCACACACACACACTCATGCAAGAACATGCTCACACACACACACAGACTCTCCAAAAAATTATGGGTTATAATTATAGATATAAACAGATCGTGCACGTGGTTTAAGCTGCCAGTGTGATTTATGGCTGGTGAGCTGCCTCCCTATTAGACACAGAGTGCCGGGAGAACCAGTGCTCACCAGGTCACTGGTGCAGGAGTCAATTAGGCAGCAATGGAGAAGCAGCCACACCACCTGCCTCCAAGACCCTCCGAAACTTACCCTCTGCTCTTGCGACCACCCACCATCCACACCACCTACTTCCAGCACAACCCAGGTGCTCTCTCAAACTTATCCTCTGCTCTGCTCTTGTGACCATCTAACAACCACACCACCTACCTTAGGCACAGTCTGGGAGCCCTCTAAAATTATCCTGTGCTCTTGTGACCACCCACCATTCCCCAGCCAAGTCCCGCTTATACAACTCACTCGACCTGACTAGCTTCTCCTTTTATTACTTGATTTTTCTTTCGCCATCAGTCCTATCTTGTCCTCAATGGAACTTGACATGGCATCAGGGAAGAAGGAATTACATCCTCACAAAGGCTTCGGAAAAGACGGCTATGTGTTCAGGTGGCCAGAGAACTGACCTAGAAATGACCCATGCAAAAATGTTGTTGTTACTTGTGCTGGCGAACGGGGTTGTCACCCAGCACCTTCAATTTCAAAGGATTCATCGGTGCATTAAGACACTGTGATCACTAAGTATTTCTGGGTCGTTTCATTTCAATGGGAACCTGGGTGAATACAAAAAAAAAAGTCCACCTCTGTTCCCCCCAGTAAAGCGTCCCTCTCAAATTGACTCTCTGCTTTGGTGCCTCAGGCTCACCTGGGCTGTTGCCTGCTCCTCGACGCCCCTTCTGCTCTGGTGTCCAGACTTCAGCGCAGCACGGCCACGTGTCTCCTCTCTAACTCTCTCTCTCTCTCTCTCTCGACTCCACTACTGCCAGCCAGCACATCTAAGTGCTCCTCTTTTAGACTTAGCCTCCAGCACGCCAAGCCACCACATGCCGGTGAACTCTTCACACATGTTTCAGTGTCGTAAGTTTCATCAGCTGCTGCACGCACTTCACTTAAGAAGAGTAATACTCCCTGAGATTTACATCTACGTACAAAGGAACATGACATTGCTGGCCCCTATTGCTTACATTAGTGGTTTTTATTTTTTTGAGACATCACAAAAAAGAATGTGTTCTCTGCTCTCGTCATGTTCAGTGTTTTTCAACTCAACAGTTCAACTCAACAATTCATTTTTCCCTTATAAAAATGCCCCTCGCCAGTAGAGAGCAAAGAGAGAAAGCAGTTATGGAACACCATGAAGTCATTGTTGCGTTCACAGTAAATCGACTCCAGAGACGATAATACAAATCAGTGATCCTTGCAAAAAGTGAATATGAATGCTTCAACAAGCGTGATAGCCCTGTGATCCTCCACAGAGCAATTTATATCTGACTCGGGCCAGGAAAAATCAGAGACATTTGGTCGCATCGTGTACACGTCAGCTCTGAAATAGGACTTGGGAGGAAAACTAAATGAAACGAAACCCTGGCGAATAGATTTACGCGTCGACTTCTAAAGCATCGAGGCCTGTCTGTTTCTCAGAATAGAAATGAATAGAATATTGTCAATGAAGCCCGCCCGTGGCTAGGCTTGGGATACTCAATGGGATCCTTCATATTAAGCTCTGGCCTGGGGGTGGAGGTCGTTTATGTCTAACAGTGGGATGTTGTCTGTGCCTTATGAGACATCTATGGATGCTTGTTCCGTGCTCCACTTGAACCTCATCTTTTATTCTATTGCAGCGCAGTCCCCAGGTCATGTAGAAGCTTGAAGCACATATTTAAAACCAGACTCATAAAAGTTACACAGCCAGATTCCATCAAGGAACATGGCGATGCAGAGCAAATAAAAATGAAAAAAAAAAAAAAAAAAAAAAAAAAAAAAAAAAAAAGATTTCGATGGAAAAAAGATGAACAACTTGAAGCCAATTTAGAAGATCAGAGGGGGAAATTGCTTTTCACGATGACTGTGGTATAGCAAGCATACTTGCATTGATCCTTATAGCCTTTCTATGGCATTCAGTCGCATACTGTTGACAGGGCTGTATGGTTTAATGGCGTCACTTGCTGAAGCCTAAGGCTGAACTATAAGAATTCTCTCTCCTTGAACGGCCCAATTTAACACTCCCAAGCTGATTCTGTTGAAGGCAGACTTGAAATGTAGGGTGAGTTGTTTATGTTTGATTTACAGTTTAACACAAAATAAGGTATATGGAGGTGAAAAGTGTGTGCGTGCGCACATATGTGTGTGTATGTGTGTGTGTGTTACTGAGGTTACTGAAGGGTGAGCCCTGTGAGTGGTGGATGAAATGGGGTACAGTCTTGGAGCACTGCCCTTCGAAAATGCAAGGTGCGCCTGATAAAATTTGCACATGTTCCTGTCAGCACAGGTGATGGATGAGGCAGAACACAGTTTATTGACACAACACCTTCATGTTTCACAAGGCAATCAGTCATAGTGTGTGTGTGTGTGTGTGTGTGTGTGCACTCTATGGGTCTCATATCGTTACATGCTCCCACAGAAGGTCCTGCCTTTCACAACTTTCTTCCGGCTCCTCTTGGAACACCCCCCACACACACACACACACACACACACACACACACACACACACAAAAAGAAATCCTTTTTCAAAAAGGTAGGGTTTTTACATTCTGCCGGTGTCTCAGGCCAAGGGGAGAGAGCTAAGAGAGAAGTGCTTTGATGGTGTGCTGCACTCATCTGATGTAAGCTTAATTATTTTTTCACTGCTCTGGAATAAGCAGAGAACGGCTAGAGGCCCAGAAATGATTATTAATTGTAATTTCTTACCCTATTACAATATGTTCTCAACAGCCAATTAGCGACAGTTAGCCTAATCATTAAATCTAGCCTGACCGTCAACAAAAAAATCTTGTCTTTCAAGTTATTGTATCACAAATAGACTGTTGAGACATAGATGCTTTTTTTCTAAATTACAGACCTTCATCTTGAACTTTGGATTCAGAGAGCAAGCGAAGGCCAGTAATTTGCGCCAGTTCGTCCGTAAATGGCTCTGATTAAGCTGTTTCCAGTGGTTCCAGACAACCTTTAAATCCCTCTTGCCCAAAGCCATTAAATCATGAGTGGCCACAGTCAAGGGAGTAGCATCGTAACTCTCTCTCTCTCTTCTCTCTCTCTCTCTCTCTCCCTGTACTGATGGAGTGAGGAATTCCTCCAAGAACACCCATCAGAATTCAAGCCAGTAGGAGAAAAAAACAAGGACGGTATGTGCCTTGATGGCTGATTACGTCAAAAACCTCAATGCCTGTCCACCCTTTTTTATAATATATGTAGTTTTCAAAGTCATATGAGGATAACTCTAACCCAGGCTTTGATTGCTTTGAGTGCTATCTAGAAAGTCTGCCACTGGCATTAAATTTTCATGAGAAAAGTCCTTTTTTCAAAATTATGGCTACACATAAAAATTGGAATACAAAAAAACTAACTTAAGTCCTTTGTGGCCCCGACTCTCCTCCCATTTCATTTATCAACAGCCCACCCAGCTGCTGTGCAATAGCTAACCACCCAAACCCCCTGTAGTACACACGCTGAGGGCTATGTGGATTTTCAGCTAAAACACACCAACAAGCGCTATTCCAGCAAGCGTGGAGCCCAACTGGTGCTATTGAATCTGCATCCCCACGGGGCAGGGGGCTGTGGGTATTGCGGGACGTCAAGTCCTCATTAGGAGTAATGCGCCGGCTGGTCCGGTGCTTGTCACCGCTCTGGGAGGCTCTAGCCCAAAGGAATAGCATCGCAGTCTGTAACTGCGCTTTTTTTGCCGCATATGGTGGTGGTAGTGACGGGGGTGGTGGGTTGGGGTGGGGGGGGAGGGTGGTTGGAGATGGGGAACTCGACAGCATTTACCAGAGGGCCAAAGGGTCAGCCAGACACAGTGTCAGACGTTTTATCCTGCTCAGCCTCGGGAGAGAAGTTGTGATGTAAACACGGTGGAAACGTCTGCGGGAACATGCTGAACCCACACACACACTCCCTCTCTCTCTCTCTCTCACACACATACACACGCTATCTAGCACACAGCAGCTAATGTGTCTGTGTCTGCTAAGCAGCCAGAGGACTGCAGCTCTTCCCTTTCCCCCCAGACTCTTCCCATGCAGCCTCCTCTGATGTAGCAAGGTAGCAAGCTCCCAGCAGGTTCAGGCTCCGTTCAGCGAGAAAAATCTTAATCCTTTCCGAGAGCCAAATGAACCCAGGGTTGGAGACCTCTCATGACACCCAATCACTCAGCCCGGGTGCGCACCGTGTGCAAAGATTAATGCCGGTGGATTGGCGCAGCCTGTGAGGCTCACATTAATATTTAATTTCTCTCTTTTATCTATCTGCAGAAGGTGGAGGTGCGAAAGCCCCAGAATTATTGCTAGTGCTCCGGGGTCGAAACAAACTCAGGAATGGGCAATGACAGCATCAGGCTGGGCCACAGGAGATATACTGTAGATGTGCAGATTTATATGGTGTTTCACATTATTATAATACTACACAAATATTGGAGACCTACTTTATTGAGCGGTGCATGAGAGTACTGTACTGGTTCCAAAGTTTTAATTAGATGCAGTAGTGAATGCAAGGAAATGCATATATTAATGCATGCATTATGAGTCTGTGTAATAAAAACAATTTATGCAAGACCTATGAGTGGTCATCATTTACTGTAGGGTGTCTCAATAGATCTTACTGCAGATTCAAAATATCTAATGGCTTATTGCTGAAATTAATGTTTTGTTCACATGGTCAAAAATGTGTCCTAATTGAGTGTTGATTCTATAATAAGAAAAAGTCTATTGGGCTTTTATTATACATTTAATTAGGGAGGGTGACTTGTGCTTTTGAAAGAAATTTGAATAATTTTGGCCTCTATTAAACCTGATAAATCCGAATAACAGCATTTCAAAATTGGCACTGTTATTTTTATTCAATAGTAATCCAGAAGCTGACCTTGGAGTGAGAAGGGGTGAAAAAAATGAAAGCTCCCCATTTAAGCTGAATCAGGTCAGATCGTCAGCCCAAATCCCTTCCCAGACAGACAAAGTGAAAATAATTACTGACCCCTAGAGAAGGGTTAAATGTTTTACATATTTCTCTTTGAAGATCTCAGTGAAGCCTTGTGAACAGTAAGCACAGATAATTAGGCAGTGGCCTGCCATTCTAGGCGTGGATCATTAAGCATATCCAGAAGTTACCTTTTCGTTGTCACGGTAGGTCGAGGATTTGAGGACGGGAAAAAAAGTGTTTTTAATTATTAAGACATTTACGGCTCACAGATGTTCCCATGCAAAATGGAAAATATGACTAAAGAGTCTGCAAAATACTAAAAAAAACTCTCTCTCTCTCTCTCTCTCTCTCTCTTTCTCTTTTATCTCTTCTCTGGCTGCTCCAAATTATTTATTTTTCCATCTATTTCCAACACGGTTTTCTCGCTTGTTTCCACCTTGTGCGCTGATGACCCTGGCGACCGGCTGTGAAATGCGATTAGGGTCGCGGGAGAGCCGGCCTTGATAAGCGACTAGTTTTAGGGCTTCAGCATGGCTCAATGCAGATGCAGATGCACATGCAATGGCCCAGGCTGTTGGAGGCTGATTGCCCCAGCCACCTCTGTACTGCGGGGGAGAGGGCCCAGGAAACAGCACAGATGGGGCCTGCCCGCCTGGGTAAGGCAAGACCGCTCCACACTCTTACCAACCCCCTGCCAGCGCTCTCGGTGGGATGCAAACGGAGTCATTTTCGCCCAGCGGTACCTTGCTCTGCTCCTGCCACCGAGCTTAAAAAAAAAAAAGCAGAAATGGAGGGGCTAGGACTGAGCCACACCAATTCAATGCAGGCGATAAATGTAACCGTAATGAGAAAACCAGGTCTCTAAATCTGGAGTCCTGGACAGCTCCTGGGCTCTGGCTGCATCCATTTTCTTACCTGTAACCAGATAAGTGTCAGATCCTACTGTGGGATGCTCCAGTACATTTCTTTCCTCTTATCTTTTCTTTTGCCTTTCTTTTCCCCCCTTTCTTTCATTAATGTATTCTTTCTGTCAATTTTTTTTCTTTCTTTCTTCTCTCTCTCCTTCTTTCTTTCTTTCTGTCAAAAAAAAAAAAAAAACTGAGGTGGAGCCTGATTACTGCCAGAGCTGCCTATGTTTGCACTTAGGTTTCCATCCGCGTGTGCCCATGGCCACTGTAGCTGACTCAAGTCCTCCTAAGGATGCCAGGTAATGGGGAGGAGTTTGTGTCCTAATTTCATTTTTTTTTCTCCAAGCACAAAAAGAATGAACGAAAGAAAGAAAGAAAGAAAAAAAAACACTGTCAGCTCATGGCTGGATAATGGCTAACAGTTCTGGCTCTTTCGGAGATTAGGATCACCTTGAATTATTAATACCACTCTATTCTGAGAGGCCCAGGGGGGCGCTCCACCAGTCCCAGTGTTTAGACTGTGGCGAGGCCAGTGTCAACACACAGGATCCTCCCTTGGATATTATGATATTGCGGTCCCCAGACAGCCACTTGGCCCAGGTTTGTGCACTACATCTTATTGTGTGTGTGTGTGTGTGTGTGTGTGTGTGTGTGTGTGTGTGTGTCTTGCGCCAGGGGAAGGCCACCCTCTGCAATCCGCCTGTGTAAGCCAGCTCAGCGCTATTTCTCACACACACTGACATACTGTACACACACACACACACACATTGCTGCACAGGCAGGAGTTTTTTTTTTAATGCGTTCCCTGTAATGCTTGCATACTGCCTTTAAGCACCTATATTAATCAATGTGGCCTGGGATAATGATCAGTTGTGGTTGATTTAGAGCGAGCCATTTCAGTCCCTCTTTTTCAGAGCCGACTGGAAACGGCCGCAATTTATTGAGTTTGTTTAATATTTCCGAAAAAGTTTTAGAGTGCAAATGTCTAGGCCGACATTACTGTGAGTTTACGCGGATCTCGTTTACTGCCAAGTAACCTTGATTTTCATCACCCGTGAGCACTTTCCAATAGCGCAGTTCTCATTTAATGTATGGCTTCTGTCAGATACATTATGATTCTTAACTAAGAGTTCCTTAACCCTTGTGTGGAACCTGGGGACTTGTTGCCTCTGCAACAGCATTAAATGTCAGAGGGAGGGATTTTTAAGATGTCAGCGTTGGAGTTAAGAGCCTGGGTCAGGCAAGTACAGTGCCAACACAGGCAAGAATAAAAGTCACTAGCATTTGTCACTAGCACTGCTAATGTATGTAAGTTCAGTTCACATGGGGCCATGCTTGTTAGCGTGTCAGCTTAGGATATCTTGCCACTACACCAACACACACACACACACACACACCACCCCCAGCCCCCTCTGTCTCTCTCTGATCACGCAGACAGACGGTCCTAAGCCGTGTCACATCAACAGGAAAGCCACACACTTCCCTGATATTTGTGGATGCATGCCTCATATCAACAGGAAAGCTGTCTCCCCCACCACTGGGACTCTCTGGCTTTACATGAACTGCTGCCAAGCTCCTCTCGACTGTCGCTGCGCGGCGTGCTCCAGCTACATCTGAGCTATGGCGCAGATGATAACTATTTATTTTCCTCCCCACAATAACATCTGGTAGGAGCTCTCCTATGTGGACTGACAAGGAGGATGCCTCTAACAATGCCGGCATCCTGTCCTGTCATCGAATCTCTTGAAATCTAAATAAATGAACTCATCAAGGGAAGTACAATACATTTGCATTGTGATGGAGGATTTGTTGCTGAAACACTTGCCCAAACGGAGACGATAAAGACAACATGTCGGAGGACAAGAGTCTTGTCTTGTCGTGTGTGTGTGCTCTGTCTCCATCCTCCACCCCACTCTTAGCTCTAATGTAAGCAGACTTAAACCTGCCTAGAAACAGGCACACAACCACACACAGACACACAACCCTACACACACACAGACACACAACCCTACACACACACACACACACACACACACACAGCGACACATGCATGCACACACACAGACACACACACACACAGTGACAAACACACATAGAAACACACCTCGAGACACACACACACAGACATACACAAACACAGTGGCACTCGCACAGACACACATCCACACAGTGACACACACACACACACACAGTCTTTGTCATTCTAACGTTTGTCATTCTACGGTCTGTCTCATCACTGTCTAGTAGCTCCATCCCCTTTAAATGCTCGATAGAAGTATAATGGGGGTGGGGGGGTTGCCATTTATTTTCAAGAGGTGATGGAATAGGGACTAATACAGAATGATGGCCACTCACTCACAATTCTTCAAATCCCACATTTGCCAAAATGATATCTCGATATCTTTCCTGTCCCGGTCACTGGGACAGCCGTCAACAGTTCCAACAACCTTTGACCTTACGAGCCAAGTGCCCTTCTCTCCACGCCCAGTCACCTCTCCGCGGGAGCCTGTGAGCTGTCAGATACAGCGGAGCGGTGCGGCGGAGCAGTGGCCAGCGCCTTTGCCAGGTCTGCTTCTGGATGTCTGTACGTGCAGCCAGCTGAAGTCCCAGTCATCCTCCGCCTCCTCCTCCTTCTCCTCCTCTGCTCCAAGCTCTTGGTAATGTAGGCAGGCTTCAGCTTGCCTAGGAACAGGCACAGATTGAAAAAGACATCAGAGTGATTCGTATTCGCCACCACAGAGCCGCCACCACCGCACAGCCTCCACCACCCCAACCCCCACCCGCTTAGCGGCGTCCGCCTGCAGCCCGCCAACACAGCACGGCCCTCCTGTCAGTCAAGCTGAGTGCCATTGGCATGCGTTCCCCAGTCACTCAATACGGCCTGGCATGCCGTGCCACCCATAAAAGTCGGCGTGTCAGCAGGTCCTCAAGCACTCTCTGGAGGTCAGCATCGCCAGGGGTCGGCTTGATAACCGGGAGATGGCCATTGAAGGCCAGGCGTGCATCATCGCTGTGGCGACTGTGCATCTCACAAGGAGGGCCTATTGTACTGTAGTTCTCGTGAGTTGTTCAGTCGCGCTGATGCACCTGAGGAGTAATATGTCTCTATATTTTTAACAAGCAGCTTTAATAACCAACCTTTAGTCGTAACAAGGAGACATTTTTTTATAGCTAGTGTTTTCCAGGGCGTTAATTTTTAGGATGTTCTTTTCTCGAACGTGTGTCTGAAAGTAGGGAGCGTATATATCGTCCAATTAAAGCCGTGTTTGTAACAAAGTGCAGTTTACAGAGGGCACTGTAAAGGCACAAGAATAATGGAGACACGTTTTTTGATGTTGTTGTTGTTTAGTTTCGCAAAGCGACACAAAGTATATGTACATATTCATAATTGTCACAAATCCAATTTGTCTAGCTCATACAACCTCCACCTGCCCGGATTGTCTGTGTATTTACTTCCCGTAAGTGTGGCCATGTTTACAGATGATTAGTCTCGAGACACGCACACTGTATTACAGAATTAATGCCCATTCATGCCGCGGCTTATTTTCCCTTTTTCAGAAACGAGTGGAGAGAAAGCATGCATGCATGCAGCTGTGATTGTGGACATGGTGCGGGAGGGTAACTAGGGTTGTGTGTTTTGTCCTGATATATCTCTATATTTAGCCCAGAAGTAGGCGTGGTACAAAAATAAATCTGATAGCATGCGTGTGTGTATATATATGTGTGTGTGTGTGTGTGTGTGTGTGTGTGTCAACAACAAAATCCCCAGTGGTGCACATCCCACTGTACCATTCAGAAGAATGCAGGTCAGACAGAAGCAAACTAAAATAGGCTCTCTGTGTGGTGTGGTTATAGGTTTTCGTACCTACTGTAGTCTGTGCTTCAAGCTTTTTGCTGTTTCATTACAGAAGCTAAACAACATTTGAGTGAGTCCTGATATCCACTTTTTTTTATATAACTGTTTAATTTTTTCAGTATATGGGACCAGTCTCTGAGGATATTGAATAACTTCTAATTAAATTCAACTGTTTTGTTCTTAATTATCCACTTAATGATGGTGCTCCACTGGGTGGTTGGATGGTTCAAATAACTAGCACTAATATCATTTGCATTCTTATTGGGATTTATTTTATGTCCATATATTGAATGTCATTCATGTTAACAGTGGATGTTTTCTTTTTTCACTGTTCCTGATTGCAGAAAACCAAATATAACTCCCAGCCCTCACACTGTTCATGGCTCTCTCTGCTGGGTTGGTAATTATAGTGGGGTCTTTGCAGTGCACACACACACACACACACGCACGCAATCTTTGTGTGTGCCATGCAGTTCAAAGCACCTGCTCAAAGAAACAAGAGATTTTGTTTGTTTTCTCCTTCAATTATGTATGGCAAGGTAGACGATGTGTGTGTTTGTGTGTGTGTGTGTGAGGTGCCTGTGTTTCAGGATTTTTTACGAATTTAATTTGAGAGAATTGCAAGTATACAGTACTGTAGGTATATGTACCGGTTGGTAGCACATGCTTTGTAAATCTATCAGGTTAAGAAAACAGCAAAGATTGGTTAATTATTTCCCCCCCATATTTTCCAGTTGCTGTTTATACATTCAGTAATGTAAATGCAGCACGGATTGCGTAGTCAGCTTGGTGCCCTTTGGGTATTTGAACACAATAACCTCACAGCTCACATTTGTTGCAAGGGTGATTTTAAAGTTACATGAAAATCCTCTGGAGACAAACATCATTAACTCAACAATGCTGCTAAACAGTGCACAAGGTAAGAATGAAATTCTAAGCAGCCTGCATTATTCCGAGTTGACCTCTCCGATAATCCTCCTTGCGAAACACATGCCCCCACAATGTACTGTAAAATGAATTTATGGAGGCACGGGATTGGATAGTTTATTTAATTACTGCGTCTGAGCTTTTTTAATACTAGTCAATGCGACAAGAAAAGGAGCATGATATTAGTTACATGGGAGTTACACAAAGGATCAATAAATCGGCTCACAAGACTTTCTTCCAGTGCTGTTGCATTTCCATGAGTGCTTACCTTTCTGCAGTGCTGTATTATTAGAGTCTAGCAAGCCAGCAGCAGACAATAGTGTAATTGCAAGAGAAATTGCCATTTATTTTCAAGAGAAAATGGAACAGAATACACCAAAGACTGCTGTTGAATAATGGCTATTTACAAAGGGGGAAAAAAAATCCTCCCAACCATTCATAACCCCTTGGCTGTGTTTGGTTGCCTGGGAGGTAAAACAGCATCTTCTCAGCGGAGTGGTCGTTGGTCGTTACTGGTGCTGCCATCAGGTGTGCCAATGATTGTAGAACTTCTGACGCAGTGTCCTCTCTGGGCAATCAATCATTTCTGTGCCAGGCATCCACTGATGGATGGAACTCAATTTGATTCAAGTCAGCTTTGCCCCCTCATGCACACAACCTCAGCTTCTTGTCATTTTAATTTTATTTATTTATTTGATATAATCATATTTTGTGAATTAATCAGCCTGTAATAAGGATTTTACGGTGAGCGTGTGTGTTCTGGTGTGCATGCATGTGTGTTTGAGCAGGCATGTGTTTGTGTGTGTGTGTGTGTGTGTGTGTGTTAGTACATATTTATGTCCCAGGGTATATGTATATTTGGAGGACTATGTTTGCACAAACTGTAATTTGCATTTATGTGTTCTTTTCCAAGGAATAAGCGTGTAAAAGGATTTTATCCTGGGGATTTATTATGCAAATAAAGGTGTGTGCAGGGCAAATGTGCATTGTGACAAGAATTCTTTTGTTTCAAATTTCTCTGTTGCTTTACCATATATTGTTTCATGGAAGACTGTTCACTGCGGTGGATCATGGGGGATATGTAGTATACATAATATCCTGTTGTTCACCTGTAAGTAGCACCTACTAATTCTATTTGTGCAAATAAGGCTTAGTGACTTGGCAGAGCATCAGTATTTACCAGTGAGACAGTTTTTTTTTTTTCATTTTGTTTACTGATCTGACTATGCAGTGGCATAACTTAATGTAGCTACTATGCTTTGTCAAACCCTTTTAATTCTTGCCACAGTCTCTTTGCCCCTCTTTCTCTTAGAAGTACAAAGGACAAATGTTCTTCACTTTAATAAAATGACAATTCACAGTTTTCTTTTTCTTTTACCATTTTGTGGTTGCCTGAGTTGAAGCACGCCTAAGAAATGAGTCGTTTGTATGTTTACCGTAGCATTGAGTGGTTTCGAGTCAGAGAAGATGCCGGAATCTGCTCTCAGACATGGCTGACATTGAGCTAATGCGCCACAGAAATGAGTGTGACGACTAATGTGAGGAGGTGACAGGGGAAATTAAAGACCTCTGCTGCTCCCCCAGGTTGGTTTGCGAGGCTCTGTTTGCATATGGCTGTGCAGAAAAAACATAGGGAGCCTTGCCACAGGATATTGGCGCATCAATGGTCCGCCGGCTCTTTTTCTTTTGAAAGCCCCCCTTCATAATTTATCAAAGAACTGACACCTCCATTTTTATGAGAAATAATACAGGCTCCCTCTGTTTGCCAAGGAACCACTTTTTCCTCCTCTAATGCTGATGTTGACAAAGAGATCTGATAATATGCGGACAGGAAAGTCATGTTTATTCAGCTGAATCTTGAGGTCATGACTTGACGTTTGCAGGGAAGGTCAAACATGTAAAGGGAGACACAAAGCAGAAAATAACATAGTTATGTCTTTTGCAGCCTGTGTTTAGCATACAGTGAGATTGGCTTTGCGCTTGTTGTGTTCTACATTTTTAGTCTTAAAATAGTCTCACAGTAAGACCTCATCAGTATTCACCCTTTCATTCTTACCAACTCTAAGCATCTTGAGAGACACAACTGAGTGGAAGTAACCCCATATAAAACAATTACTTAAGTTGACATTTGGTAGTGTTCATTTAGTATACTGCTTTTAAGGTAAAAAATAAAAAAAAAAAGTTGTATTTTTTGTAGTGCACAACTGCAGACATTTATAATAAAAATGGTTGACGGAAAACTCTGCAGTCAATCATCTTATATTCCTGTTCTTTGAGGTTGCCAAGTGCTGTTGAAAGTTTTAAGAACAATAACATTTGGTACCAGGCAGACCGAATGTTTGAACTGCCAGCTAACTCTGACTTACAGTAGATATGGATAATCCCTTTAAGTGATGAAAGCACTAATGTAATGTATGAATAAAGCAGCAAGTAGTTTGAATAATGTGGGGTTTACAGCAAACTTTGGATTAAAAAAAAAAAACTTAAAATGGAAATCTACATGAAAAATACAAACCTACACCTTTAACATCTTTTGAAAAGGGAAAACAAATACTGTTAAATAAAAAAAACACAAGCAATGAGAATAAAAATAATGAATAGCAGTTTTTTTTTTTGTTTTGTTTTTTATCTGGTAACTACAGTACACTGGCAGTTGTAGATGTAAAAATGTGCACTGGACCCAGGCTATGTAGTGCAGTAAATGAAAAAGTTGACAGAATGAATAAAGAAAGTGTAGTACTTTTGGGAGTATCTGAGGTCCATAATTAAGTACAGCAGTGACTGTAGTGAGTTTCCTTCTCAGAACAGTTTCATGGATACAGAATCAAGCATCCACCAACACTTCAGTGAAATTCTTGAAATGCAGGGACAGATGGTCCTGCAAGGACCTTGTGCATTCATCATGTAAGTGCTTTTATCTGTTTTATTTATTTATTTAATTTTTTTTTTTTTGGCTTTCTAACCTCCTGAAAGCACCAGGCGAGACAGTGAAGATGAGAGCTCTGTCAGTGCACTACTGCATTTAGGGCATAACAGAGGAAACATGTTCTGCCAAATATGCTTGTTCTCCGATACAATACCCTGAATATTTTAATGTATTATGATACATTAGAGGTCTGAGGTTGTTTTTGTGTCACGTGTGTGTGTGTGCGTATTTAGTGTTTTTCCAATCACCTTGCCTATATTGCCTCAGAACGATCCATGTCACATGCCACCCAAAGCCATCAGGCATCCTTTGAAGTGCTATAGTGTTAATGACACAGATATTAATCTCACGTCTCTTTCATGAGAAAACTCATCCTCAGGAAGTGACTCCATGAACTATGTGTCGAATTTATTTAAGCAAGATTTGCTTTGTTGTTCGCTCCTTACAACTCATGATCAGCCAAACCATCCGCACCACACACTTGTTCTCTCTAGTCTCCATGGCACCTGTGAAAGAGTGGCCAGGAATAGCTTCTTTGTGCTATGGCACCTTATCGCAGCATTATAGAACGGGCTATGCATGGCTTTCTTTGTTCGTGAGCACACCGAAACCTCTCCAAAACCAGCTGCCTTGACTTCCACCTCCATCTTTTGTTCTCCCAAAAAATAATGAGAGTTCGCCATCCTCTTTCTTGTCACACCTATTATGCAAATCGTCTCTGTGGTAATAACATACCTGGGGACACAAAGTTGTTGTTGTTTGTCGTTTTTTCTTCCTTTCTCTCTGTTTTCTCCCGCAGTGCTAACAACTATATTTGTGACTCCAAGCACTGCAGACGCTTGCATATGCATTCATATGCAGTAAAGTGCACTACCGTCTTGTGCAAATATTTTAACACCAAAAGACTCCAATACCATCAGAGTTAAGTGTCCTCCATTCACACACAAAGCTGCTTTAGGAGGCTTGTAGAAGGAATGACGGTTTAGTGCCTTTACAGCTGAAAATATAATAACAATTTAGTCCTGAAACATTCGGTGCAAACGTTCAGTTTTGCTCAACTAACTCAACAACACTCCTGCTTCTTGTCTCGTGTCTTATGTGCATATTTGACATCTAAACCTTGACAGAATATGTGTCTGTGGCCTGAAACATTGCTATCAATTACCCACACTTTGAAGAATTCCTGCACCTTTGCATATAGAAAACGTGAAATGAAAACACTTACAGAGATTTTTGCCTGAATGTGAATCAGGGGCTTACACACCTTAACCAAAATCTCCATAAACGTCTCCACTGAACTATCTGTTGGTGCCAGCCTTTCCTGGGCCAAACGTGTAATTTGTACTGCTTTGCAATGCAAATAGAATTGCAAAGGAGCTTCAAATGAATATGTCTCTCCACCTTTACCTTCAAAAATGATAAAACCCAATGAAAGTCCCGGTGAGTGCTTAATTCATGCATACCAGAGACATAATGTGACATTAATGCAATTTGTTCTGGGCTACGAGCCCAGTCACACTTATCTAGCAGTTAGGGGCCAGTTCCCCTTTCTCTTTTTTTTCAGCCACCCATACATTACAAAGCCTAATGCACTTGCCCAGCAGGTTTCGAGCAGGCGTCCTTATTAGATGAGACTGAATGGTAATGAAATGGCCTAATGCAATGTCAAAGCGGTTGACACGACATAAAGGGTGAACCTGGCCAAATTCTTAATCAGCTGCAAATGTCAGAGGCCTCACCCTGGGTATAAATAAGTGCAAATGTAGGGGCTTAGTTCTCATTCTGTGTCACCTGGCAAAGAGAGAGAGAGAGAGAGAGAGAGAGAGGGGGTGGTAGTGGGTGGTGTAGGGGCTGGGAAAGGTGTCTGCTACGCTGTCAAAATTCAAATTTACATTTGGTTGCCACTGTGCACAACATCCACAGATAAAGAATCCCTCTACAAAGAATGAGTCACTGCTCTGTCACTGTTGCACTGCAGACACATGCTTGTAAAACAGTAAAACACTGCACAACTTGTTAATAATGTTTATAGTCTTTTGTTTGTTGCACATGATATGTTCGTTGTACTTCCTACCCACTGACTGTGTACCACTACATGTCTTGCTGTTTGTCTAGAGAGCTGACACCTACCGAAGGCAAATTACTTGTATATTCAAGTATACTTGTCCAATGTAACTTGGTGGTTAAGTTAGGGAAGGGAAATGGATCATTGTTGTCATCATCATCATCATCGCCATCATCAACTGCACATTTTCTCTTTTATGTCGGAGGATTTGGTTCTTTTCCATTGGTGCTCGAGATTTGCATTGGCTCAATCAATACTGTACTTCAAGCTACCATTACCTCCATGGATTCATGATAACATTCATTACAGAGCTCAGAAACCAGAGTGTCTCCAAAGTAATCAACTCTGATAACACTGGTAATAATGCAGTGATTCAGTCCTCCGCAGGACTGTAAATTTAACTCTGCAGCCTGAGTGTAGGTAGGTCCCAGGTGAACAAGCACTGAATAAGGTCTTAATTTTGCACCCTTGTCCTCCACAGACCTCAAAGATGAGGTTTCTGACATGTTTACAAGCGTTTCTGGAATCTTTTAATATTTAAAGAGGGGCTAAGCAACGTTCTGTTTTTTCCTCTCACAGGCTCCCTCTAAAGACCGCTGTATTGCATTGTATTGCACTGCAATCTATTAGAGGCGGTCCGCACTGCTGTATCTGCTGTATCTGCTATAGGCCACGGTGGCGCATGTACACCGTTCGTTCGCCGTGTAGTGACTCATTTTAGCATCCTAAACAGTATGAAACGGATTAATTAAATGAAACATGTTGCGTGGTGGGCCTTTAAAGCCTCTCTCCATCTTGGCTTTGTTGTGTTTTCTTCCAGCTTAAAAAAAAGTATGTTATATTGTCTGAGACCATATTAGTTTTCAACACTTGTTCTGCAAAAAGGCAAGACGAAAGACAACAGTGTAATATGTGAGATGAGAAACAAGGATTGTAGCTAATATGAGGAGCAGTGCTTGTGCTGTGCTGGATAATAAGGGCTCTGCAAACCCTTTGGGACGCAGGCGCGTCATATAAATCCATGGGCCAATTTATTGTTCACTTAGCAGAGGCAGGAATAAAATTAGTCGCATCAAAGTCTTTGTACATAAAACTGTAAATTACAGTTTACTGCAGGGGGTGATAAATAGGCTGGTCCAAAAGGCCTCCTTGGCCACCCGTTTACAAGCTTCTTTTTGTCTCCACTCAGTGTTTGCCATCTTCATTGTGACACTGTAATTAAATTCTTATTGCATACACGTTATTTAGGCAATTTTGTTTTGTTGTTGGGACGTAAAAACGCTTGCACACGGACTCGCTTCCACCCTGTTGCCCGTGCCAATTGGCCATCAGTCTTCAATGAAATATCACTGGACTTTTTATCTGTGTATCAATACAGAAAGTCTTACTCAGGCTTGTCTGCCACGCCTGCTGCTGATTTGGAAGGTCATTGAATCAAATAAAAATTGAATGACTTGGTTATGTTATCCCTGATTGGAGCTGTACTCCGGTCGTTTGCCAACGCATAAATAGGATGTTTGCCTGTCTTTAACATTTAGAGGCCTATTGAGGAGCCGGACATGTGTTTAGCAAAACCACAGTGTTTGCACGAAACCCCCTGGACATCATGAATAGTTAAATCAATACGAGGAGCGCCTTCATAAATCAGAGAGAAGAAGCCTAGGCTCAGTGCTGTTACTATCCAACATTATGCACAAACTATTAGGCACATTTTTGTGCTGTCATGTCTCTACTGTAAACAACAAACAATTTATTGGGAGGGAAAAAAACAGACCAGATTCAGGCGTACCAGTAGACTGGTCTCTCACATTCCACACGGTGGAGAGATCATTTTTAGATACGTGTTTTAGGGTGTGTTTCCTTTGGGGTCGTCGTTTGTGGCGCAGCCATGTGTTTCCGATTATTCTTCAACAAACATGCCTGGCTTCCGATTGGCCTCGGACCATCACATGCCTAATGTGACCCAGACGATGCGTCGTGGCGGCCCCTCCGCACCGCGATAAGCTCTTCTCTGTCAGAGGAGCACCATTGTTAACAGATGGTAATGTAATAACCTGACCCCGTGGCCTCTGGTAGCTGCGGCGGCAGCCTCCTCCCCGCTGGATGAAATGTTAAGTGAGTCCCAGACAAGTTGTCAACAAACACATTTGAAGCCAATAAATGGCAGCCGTTGCGGTTGTTTAACCCTGCAAGGCCCGGCCCATTAATCAAATTGAAGGCTCGAGTGATGAGGTGTTTGGTGGTCGCCTGTGACCAGCACCAGCCTCCTCCTCCTTCTCCACCTCCTCCTGTTTGGAGGACACCAGTGCTTTGCTGGATATCTCCCCCAAGGCTAACAGCCACCAGGGCGTTTGCCATGTGCACCCAAGCCCCCCTTAACCCCTCATCACACACGTACACACACACACACACCACCTCTATAAAAACACACAGACACACACGTACACTGAAGCAACAACTTGAACACCTGAAAAGCAGCTTTGTGCACATGGTCTTGGGAGGATGTGGTCTCCCGAGAAGGTTCCAGGTGTTTAGAAGCGATGTGGAGTCGGAGTGCACTGACAGACAGCTTTAAGGAGGCTCTCCCGCAACACATGCTCTGTCTATGGTCTCAAGGCCTTGAACATTTAAGATTCTGTGCAAGACTTTTACTGGTGGGTCCCATTTTTCTCGGCAAGGTCAGCATGCCTGGTTTATCAGTTCCCATAAATTGTAAATGTGCACAAACAAATGCCTTTGTAAACAAGATAATGTAGGTCATTCAAGTAAATATGATGTTTGTACATTAGGTTTGGCTCAGGAAGAAATGGGTGTTGTCAGCTTTGAAAAGTACTTTGCAAATGATTATTGAAGAGGTTTGTAACTGTTACTGTTGTGTGTCAGTATATCAGTGTTTTCGGATGCAGTGTACATGACAATAATGTTTAATTTCTAAGGTCCTGAGGTCACTGAGGGGAGCTTTTAGTATTTTTGTGTAAAAACAGATGTGCTCGTTGAGACAAATTTACTCGGAAGTTAATCGAGTGGCATGCAGTACACAGCCATTTTTCCGCAGGATTCACAGATGCCAAGCCTGGCCAACCCACTCTGTTATCCCAGATCATTATTTGCTGAGATATGGCTTTGGCACCGATCAGCTCTTCCCGACTAGCAGGATGGCAGAGGCATCAGTTAGCGGAGGGGATGACGTCGGTTCTGAAATTGAAAATGACACGAATAAAACAGCAGAGGCTCTGCCAGGAAGGATTGAATAGAAAAGCAACTGAAAGAATGATTACGCTTATAAAACAGAAGTTAATACCTATGACTTACTTACTTTACTTACTGTCAGTATCAGGTTTGGAGCAATATAGTACATTAGGAAATTCTGATCAGTGCAGAGGTTGGGCTGTTGAAACACTAAGACTATTATCATGTTATAGTGGTCAGTTACTGGACACAGTGAAGGGAGACTGGTCTGGGACCAGTTTCCCGATAATGCACACTGTTCGCACGCTAAGAAGACTCTTAAGATATATCTTACTGAAGTTGTTTACTTTTGTAAGTGTGTTCCCCAAACTTCTTCACTACGTTGTTCTTAAGTACATCTTAAGAGGCCAAATCCAAGTTTCTGGTATCAATTGTATTCATTTTTCACCTTTTTGAGCATGCGTAAAGTTTGTTTCATGCCCGTTAAAGTGCCAGTGTCAACAAAAAATATGCAATTGAAAATGTAATAGTGCATCAATATGACGTGTCTTGGTGAAATCTTTGCATTTTAAAGGGGTTGAAAGACAAAGAAAATGATTTTTTTTTGGCGATTTATTTATGTTTTATAAAATAAAGTACAAAATGCAACAATGTATGTATTTTGTAAACAATGTATTTTTTACAATGTATTCAGGGGGCAAAAAGCAATCTGATTATGTGTACACTTTATGACAAAAATAATATTGTGCTAATATCCTGTAGAATCTCATAGAGCACCTTTAACATCTTAAATGAGTGACTGATTCTGGAACCTCTACCCTTGTCTCCACAGTCCTTTGTATGGAAAGGTGCTTATCTCATAACAGCATCAGGGGCATCAGAACTGTATGTGTTCTTGCTCCCCTAATGAGTGCAGATTTACTCTTTGCAGACACTGTGATTGAATTTTCCCCAAGACAGTGGGCGCTGTGTGCTCATCGGGGCCATATGTCTCCTGTGCACAATTATATTTATAACTCCACTTGAACCCGGAACCAGGTAAACATTTACCACGGATAAGCAGCACACCCAAGTAATTAGCATGTAATTATACCATTATGACTGGCAGTGGAGCAATCTGTTCTAATTATATCTCCTCGCAAATGTCCCGAAATATTTCTCCAAAAGCGAGTTAGCATTGTTTTATGGCCGTGTTTCAGCACTCTGCCGGTAATTGCTGCAGTCTTTATGCAGAGTTTATTCGCCACTAAGTCAACTCATGTTAGCAGACCGAAGCAGGAGGAATTATGATTCTAGAACACTCCAGAGTCCGTCCGGACCTTAAATCTCCCCTAACGCATGAAACGGATCCTGGACATCTACATGTACTGTATGTGCTGTGTTGTACAAGTATTGTGTTATTACATGGCTCAATGGCATTCATTAAATTGACCTGTTGCATCTGGCTATAAATATACAGCCCACCCCCCCCATATTCCCATTCGCCAGAATCCACACCCCTCTCTTCTCCTTCTCTGTCTCTCTCTCTCTCTCTCTCTCCTCACTCACATGTTCTGGCCGCTGCTGTGGGTTTGGGAGTTGGAGCGGTTTCGCGATGAGGAGGAATTAATTGCACGCAGGTCTGGAGACCTCCCTGTCTGTGTGCACGTGTGTTTATGGGGAGAAGACCGTGCCAGGTGTGAACGTACATAATGTCCCTTGGGGCCAGAGCACTGCAAAGCCACTTGAGTTGGAGCTTGCGCCCTACATCGCCTGACTGTAGCGAGGCCAAGTTTGGGCAAAGTATTAAAATTCCTACAGACAGGAGAGAGAGAGAGAGAGTGTGTGTGTGTTTGTAAAAGAAGAGATTGACAGCCAAACTGAGGTGGGAAAAGTTCTACAGAGGCAGAGCATAATAACGGATAACAATGAAATGGTAGAGATTAAGCAAGCTGGTCTGGTTGCTGCAGATTATGCCGACGAACAACTCGCTCTTCTCCAAAGTGGCCCAGAGCTGTGTGTGTGTCTGTGTCTGTGCGGAGACTGCTAGGAAGACCAAGACCGAGAGTGTGCAAGTGAGCTGAGCTGCACTCTGACAGCTTTCCCGTGGAGCATTGGAGATGCGAATTGTATATTTGCTGTGCCTCCATGCAGCTAACGCGCCACCTCAGAGCCACCGCCGTATGCCAACTACTTTTGCCTTTTTGTTTCCCCCCCCCCCCCTTTTCTCTTTTTGGCCTCTGCTGCCTCCATCACCATGAAACGACTGCTGTAATTGGCTCCTAAAAGTATAAAAATTGCATAACTGCTTGTGAGCTGCAAGTTTGTCGTTGCTCTCTTTCTCTCTCTCTCTCTCACTATCTCTCTCTCTCTCTCTCTCTCTGACATCTGAAACCTGATCTAAAGGATGGGACCGGGGAGTAATGATGCTGGCTGTTCACAGAGATGCCTTACTTTTTGAGATTTTGAATTGTGAGTGTTGAGAGGGAGGAATCTTATGTTTAATACATCACCATTAATGTAACATAACTCTTCCAGTAGATGCCTGCGAAACAGCGTGTGGAAGTGCTCCAAAAGTTGAAGAGGTGGAAATAATAAATGCAGGCACTGGTTTGATACATTTTGCATTAGCATATTGGGGGGAAACACATGCTCCTGTCCCGACCGTGAAGAGAATCGTTTATGTAGCATCGAGCAGCAGGTCCAACCGACAAGCGCCGCGAGAAGAGTACAAAAGCATCGTGGGAAACACTAGGCCAAGCAAATATTAATGTGGAAACTGAAGCGTCTTGTCATACAACTGTGTGCTTTTTCATTTTGGGAAATGTTCGATGCCTTTTCCATGTTTCCTGTGGTTGGCGGCACACACACACACACACACACAGACACACAAACACACACACAAACGTCTGCCAACAATGTGCTTTCAAAGGGCCCCTACTGATCAGATGTCCATGCATTGCACGCAACAATATCATTGTACTTACATCTAATATTTCATGTCAAAAGCACTTCAGAGAGGAGGAGACATTGTGTTTCGACTTCTTGCTTGTTATAAAATTTCATGCTGAAACTGGGTCATTTTACATCAATAAATAATACCGTCTGATGATTGATGATTTTTTCCCCTCTAACCACTCTTACTCTCTCATTCTCTCTGCGGCTCTTTCTCTGCTGCCTGGCACTGGAGGGGCCACAGGGACAGGGACAGTGCTTGATCTGAAATTTTGTGTCCTGCATGAGGAAGGGAAAACACAATGAAAACATGGAAATTGAGCCTTGGATTCAAGACACTCTAATCACCATGGCTGGAGGATCCCAGCTGAACAAGTTGTGGGACATAATCTCTCTCTTTGTCTCTCACTCTTTCTCTCTCTCTCTCTCATCTCTCTCTCTCTCCTAGCCAAGTTGAATCCTTGATGTGAGTGCGGAGTACATCATCATTACGTGCCATTGTTGTGGGGTGAACCCTACTGTGTTTACTGCCTGGCGCTCAGCTTGCTAGGAAATTACCCAATTTCACGATTTCCCTGCTCCTTTAGCACCATTATGCGAGGCCTGCACCTGAATGTGCTGTAAACATACCACAGGCATCTCAGGTCACGTACAGCATGTTTAGAGCACCCTGACGTGTCAGGCTTATCCTCTAGCTTCTGCAATTCTCATTGCACATAAAAGCCTCAGAAGAAACCTTGCAGGTTAAGTGAGCCTGGGAAAATTTGAATGCGTGTCCGATGTATTTCAATATATAGTTTTGTGTATTAAATGTTGTGCATTTGCCAGTGTGTGTGTGTGTGTGTTTGAGAGAGAGAGAGAGAGTGTGTGCTTTTTGTATACTTTTGTATACCTATTAGGTTTCAGTGTGTATGTGTAGTACCCTGTATTTATACATGTCCAATGACAATAAAGTTGAATTTAATCTAATTTAATGAGTGTATGTGTAAACTATATGTGTGTGCGCACACACGTGTATGCAACATGGTGTGTGTGTGTGTGTGTGTGTGTGTGCGCGCATGAGGAAACCAAAGAGTATGCTGGTGGTCTACAGCAGCTTGCACAATAACATAGACCGCAGCATGCCCCCCCCCCCCCCCCAGGCTGGTGGAAATGCATTCGGATGCGCATTCTCCAGCCCAGCGCCAGGGTAAAGGGCTCACCCTGTGACCACGCAGCCCCATAACAGCCAGATGGAACAGAGCCACAGTTCCTTTCATTACGTTTCATAGCAGGCACAATAAGCTCCCTTTGATAGGATTTACATGAAAGCAACGTATTATTGTGAAATAGAGTCTGCCTAAATACACAACAACAACCTCAGAAAGAAAGAAAGGAATCCCAGGATAGCATGACTGCATGTACACTGTAGAGAGATACAGGTAGGAGGCTTTTTGGAAGGGCCAGCGGTGGAGTGCAAAGAAGGTAGGGGGGGCGAGAATGGCGGGCGGGTCGGTGGGTGGTTGTGGAGGAGGGTCTTACCCACCGAGTATCTGGCAACCTTTTTCCCTCAGCGATGGCAGCCGAAGCCGGCTCAAGCTGCTCTCGGAGCGTTGGCAGAGAAACAAGGAGCCGTCGTCACGCGGCGAACATCTGCTTCGCTCTGCCCGTCCCTGTGTCGTGGGCTGTTCTCAGATGACTGCATCTTCAGCGCACCTGTCCTCTCCGCACAAGCCCCAACCCCCCGCCACCTTCGCTTTACCTACAGAGACGACGTCTCCTCTGGAGAGACACAGAGGATTATAAGACTGGGGAGGCAGGAGAGAAAGAAAGTCTCCCTTCCACTTCCACCCACCCATCAGACTGTGAGAAATGTAATGAGGTTTCGGGCACTGCTGAAAAGCTTATAATCCACAGTTTTAGAGGACGGATCAGAACTATTAATTAACCTGGCCTGGGCATGTGTGTGTGTGTATGAGTGTCTCTGTGTCTTTTTCTGTGCGTATGTGTGTCTCTTTCTCTTTGTGTATGTGTGTGGGTGTGTGTGTGAGAGAGAGAGAGAGAGTGAGTGTCTCTGTGTCTCTTTCTGTGTGTATGTTTACCTCTTTCTCTGTGTGTGTGTGTGTGTGTTTCTGTCTGGGGGTAAGAAGGGGGCTGTTGGTGGTCTACTTTCACACAAAGAGGCTTGGCTGCCGTCATTTTTCTTTGCACTTAACCACCTGACAAAAACCTCTCTTTATTTATTTATAAAGTATCCCTGAGAAAAATGACCATTAATCACATCCAGGTTGTTTGAGGAATGTGTGTTTTTTCTTTGTTTTTTTTACTTGGGATGTTTTTTTTTGTCTCTAATTGCATTAGCAAGTCCAGATTTGACTGGTCTGTCATTAACCTTCAGTATGCTAATCATAGCAAACCTTTGCAGAGACCAAATCAGATAAAGTTGGAAAGGTCACCTAATTATTGTAACCAGCACAGTACTGTATTTCCTCAGTTTGTCATCATGGATGGGACTGGATACAAATGCAACATCACTGGGTATGATTTATTATAGCTGTACGCTTTCTGTGTTTTGCCCTGTGTGACTAGCAAGTGATATGTCTTCACCCAAACACACAAAAAACACACAGTACAAAACAGTCACCCAGCATTAACATACAGTACAGTCTGGCCTTTTCAGTTGTTTTGTAGGCACTGATTTTAAAGTGCCTCTCTATTGACCCTCATCACTCTATTAGAGTTCTAAATTCGGGGTTGCCACCATGCATGTTGTAAAGCCTCTGAACAATCCTCATAGCAGTCTGATTTCTGCAGCGGCAGAACTGTTTGATTTATTCCTTTTGCACAGGGTTCCGAAAAAAAAAAAAATAAAACATCAAAGCCTTTTTTTCCCCTTTTTTGTATCATGTGCCTCATTTTGGGGGAATATTTCTGTTTCTCAATGTCTCCTTTCTAGACAGATGCATGCATAGATCTGCGTCATTTGAATTTCATAGAGCCAATGGGGGTTGACACTAAATCGGAGGATGCATTTTACCCCGTGCATTGTGATAGAACTGTAGGCTGAACCACAGGTTGAGAAGCAGGCAATAGCTTGGAAATACTGCATGTTAAAACGGCACTAAAGACTTTTTAAAACCTTAAAATAATGTTTTCAACTCGTAACAAAGTGAACGATACTTGCTGCATTTGCGCTGCGGCCCTCTATCGGCATTATTGCACTAAACAAGTTTGCCCAATCGGGTAGCGATCTGTAGTTCTAGTAAAACTACAATTGACTTGCCCTATGACAAGCTTCCGTTACAACTTTGAAGCATTGCAATGCTTGAGTAATTTATGCCAAAGAAATAGAGATTGAACCAATACCTAGATTGTCCAGCACAGGCAACTGTAAAAGGGAAAAAAACTTTTTCTGTATTTATGGCCTGGCTGCTTTTTCCTTAAGACTTGTTTGAAGAAAGGCTGCACACAATTCCATGCAGGTTAAATTCTGAGACCAATATAGTGTTTTTCAAAAATTGATTTCTTTTTTTCTTTTTTTTTTAAATGGGAATGGGATGAGCTGGACTGGAGGTGATGATTTTTTTATCATGCCTGGCTCAGCCTCTTTGCCCCAGTTCCCTTGGATCCCTCTCTGAAGATGAAACTCAGGAAAAGGGCAACATGTAATTTGCTCCTAAAACCGAAGGTACTCAGGATTTTCAATCAGGCTCTGCTAGAAACCTTTCTTCCGAAGCTGTGTTGGCATTATCTGTCCACAGAGCTGTCATCTTGCCTCTAAAATACATCGAAATGAATGGACAGATAGCTTTTATACACCTCCAGAAACACACACACTCACACACACTTTTTCTTTGGAAGTGTCATTGATACTTTCTGATGGATTCTTTTGAAGTGAGGCTGGAGACTTGCAGAGACAACATGATGAGAACTACGCTGCCAGCTCCGAGGAATGCTCTCCTCCAACACTCCTGCCTTCATCTCTGCTCCAGAACTGTCCCGTGGACTCAAAGTCCATATCAAAAAACCATCAGTGTGCTGTTCAGTACCAGACGTATTCTTAGCATCGCCCAAATGACATCTGAAGAATTTATAAAGGGGGCGGGGGTGTTACATAAACTGTTTGTCGACTGAAGTATGGAATGATTAATAAACCCGAATAGCGGAGCTGAATTGATTGATAGTGCCGTAATTGCGGGAAACATATCTTGACCTGTCGACTGGAAAGACTGTTGATTATCTGTCCCTATGGACCTCATATAGCCATTAACAGTGTGAGACATTCTGCACACCGGGCCAAGCCAAGCACCAGGCCTCTGTTGGCGACGTGAGTTTGCAAAGTATCAGCGAAATCACAAAGACTGCTCTTTCCCTTGCTCTCTTTTTTCCCTTAACCTATTTAGATCCATCTCCAGAGTCTACCCCTGGATCAGTGCCCCCCCCAACACACACACACACACCCCACACCCCTTTCCCCAAGTAGTGGGAGCTAGGAATTCCGCCAGACTCCTGCGTGCACTCGCAACACAACTTTGAAGTCGACCAGCGATGAGAGCGTAGTGTTTGGTTGTCAGGAATAGATTTACCGCACAGTATCTTTAAGTGGTTTCAGAGAAGTTTCGGAGGGGAAAACATGGTGCCCTCTCCCATCCGTCTCCAAAGCCGAGACATGTTGAGTGATTTTCATGGGGGCGCGGAAGGAAGGTGGGTGCGGGGGCGGACGGCTCGAGAGGGGAAGAGGATCTTTGAAATGGAAATGGATGTGCGGATGTCTCAGCGAGAGGTTTAAGGGAAAGCCCGCAGGGGTCATGAGCGCACATAGCGATCTCCCTTAACACGTACTAGCACGACTCTCCGGGACTCCTACCAAGGCCTTATGGGCTTAGAGCGTATTTTGGAACGTCTCTATCCTGAGAAAGAAAGTACTTGTTTATGTGTAACAACTTGGAAGGACTGCGTGTCCTGTTTATTTTTTGCATGATTGCAGATTAGGTCTCAGGCGGGGAAGAAAAAGACAGAAGATAGAGAAAGAGATGAGAGCGAGAAAGAGAGAGAGAGAGAGTGTGTGAGTGTTTAATGGCTGAATGATGTTTTATACACACACTGGACCTGATTAATAAATGTTTATTATAAGGGAGATGAGTGTGTGATGTGTGTGTGTGACCGGTGACTAAGTGGGTCATTAAGTGGCTGTGAGGCTCAGGTGACATCCGGTAGTGTGTGTGTGTGTGTACTAGGGGTGGAGCCGAACCCGAATACCGTTTTCGGAAATGCACAAATAATGCATTTTGTAAAACCCAAACTTTAGCCTACTATAAGCAACAACCGTCATGAGTAAACGTTGTCAGGATTTGCACTCTAGCCAGCTATATTTTGCCTGTCAGTCAGAGGAGGAGCAACAGTGTGTGTGTGTGTGTGTGTGCAAAAGAGGCTGCATGAGATATAAAAATGGGTATGAAAGGGAGTATATGTATGAGAGCAAAAAAAGGGTGTAAGAAAGAGAGAGAAAAGAGAGTGAGTGTGAATATTCGTATATGTGTGTGAAGGAGATAAAGAGAGAGAGAGAGAGAGAGAGAGGCAGAGAGAGAGAGAAAGAGGCAGAGAGAGAGAGAGAGAGTGCACGTCCAAACCCTATGGCAGCCCTACCCTTCCATTATGAGCAGCCCGCTGAGAGGGCCATGTGCCTCATGCATAGTCAGCTGAGCCTCAGCCCACAGCTCTCCTCTCCGTGTGTGCTCCATGCAACGCCCGTGCTGATTGGCTGCTCTCCGTCAATGGAAGAACAAGGAGACGGAGAGAAGAAGGGGGGCGGGGTGGGTTGAGAAGGTAGGGAGAGGGGAAGAGGTAAAGAGAGAATGAGAAGGCAGAATGCCACAGACAGGTGGGAAAGGAGAGGAAGAGTAGTGGTGATGAAAGAGAGGGATGCAGGGAGACTAAGAGAGAGAAAGAGAGAGAAGGAATAAAGAGACAGGAAGAGAGGACTGTAACACCTGCTGTGTGTCTGCATCAACCTGCCATAAAATACCCTCATATGCTTCTTTGATTTTACGCATACACACACAACACAGACACACACAAACACACATACACACAACCCATTTTGTTGAAGTAAGCTGCAGAAAGCGGACACGCCTCAGTCGTCCTCAGCGGAACCAACGTGGGGACGATTCATTACAGCGGCTTACGGTACATTTCCAAGTGTTTCTCTCTCCTCTGGAGACTGATAGGAGCGATGATAAATCGGACGGGCAGGCGGCCCAATGGTCTTATCTCGTTGCTTGACACATTTCTTTTGCCGAAACTGATGAGAGCCCCTCTTCTCTGGGGAAATGTGTCAAAGGGGTGAGACAGACGAGGACTAGCGTTCCCTCTGACCAGCCTAAGGCCTTGTTTTGATACATGCCAGCTGTGTGTGTGTGTGTGTGTGTGTGTGTGTGTGTTGTTTTTGGCATGTGTATCCATTCTCCAGCCCCAGCACACACCAACAGCCGGTGAAGCTCAGCAGGGCTGATTAGTGCAGAGTTGTTCAGCTTGACCCTCCAAGTCTATCTGGTAATGGAATGCCTTATTCACGGCTTTCCTCCAGAAAGCATCTTAAGATGATAACACTTTTGCATTGTTTGCCTTTGGCCAGCTGGCAACGAGTTCTCTGATTTCCCAGCACAAAAAGAGCTATCCTTTTTTTTTTTTTTTTTTTTTTTAATTTAAATGCACTTGTATGTTTTTAAGCAGTGTTGTTAAGCTAGACCAGAATAACGATGAATATCAACATGCTGTGTAGAAAATATGCCTTGACATTGAATTAACTCTAGTCAGACCTTTCTTATAAGAAATGGTAGAAGTATGCAAATTGTCCTTGTTTTGTTTTTCACTGATAATAACATTCACATCAACACCGGCTTGGCTCATACCACTGTAAATTGTAACATCACAGTTTTGTGTGAAAATACACACTATTGTGAGATGGTTTAGGAAACAATTACCAAAGGATAATGACGGTGCATATTATCATGGTTGTGTTGCAGCTCGAGAACTCACAGTGTTTCAGCAAGACCATGAGAAATGACAGTAAAGCAACTAAGACAACAATGCTGTGTGTATGGCTGATTTTTTTTCTTCCTCATGTCTGTTTTTTTTTTTTTTTTGGAAAATGAAGATCTGCTGCTGTGTGTGTGTGTGTGTGTTCGATGGAGGGCGGAGGGGTTGGTAGGTGCATGAGAAAGTGTGAGAGTGTTTGTGTTCATCTTCATCAGGGGTCATTTTGTTTTTGTGCCATCTTGTCTTATTTCCTTCACTGTTAAGAAGTCTGAATGTGGGTTTTGTTGTTCGTGGTTCTGCCTCTCGACATGCTTGTGTGGGTTCATGTTTGGGAGAAACAGAAAAAAAGAAAGAAAGAGAGACTTGCCCTAGTTTAGAAAGCCTGTGACTCACGGCAGGATCTGATTGCTTTTCTTCTCCACTTGATGTTTAATTAACTTTGTTTTTTTAAGAAAGAACGCTCCGACAGGCCGCTTTGATATAAAACAAATGGCATGCACATTGCGCTTGCTCCCGCCCTTCCCAAGCTCACGGAATGCCAAGCTTCATCAGATGGAGACAGACAGACGGGGGAGCCGGTCCGTCGAGCCGCACTCCTCCCTCCCCGACGATACTTCATTTTTCTTGCAGCAATTTGACTGCTGTCAAACTCACTTTCAAAGTTTGCCGTCTGTCAAACCCTAGTGTACATTCTATTGTACATTCTGAGCTTCTGGTTTCGACCTCAGTCCGGCGTGGAGCCACACAGTTAATGAGGAGAGGAAGAAAACAATATAGTAGCTGGGCACCACATGAATTCACGACTTTGTCCTCCTCTGCATGTCCACACTCGGTCGGTTACAGCCAGTGGTGTAGTCCAGGGTATACGCTGGTATACGGCGTATACCCACTTATTTTTCAGTCAACATTGCGTATACCCACTTCTAAATCCCCCTTTATGCGCACCTTTCAGTAATATTTGTGAACCAGATTGCCCATTTTTTCCTCAAGAATGGTGAAGCCATGACCCACCCTCCTCTGCCTCTAATTGGCTGGTACTCGCTGCTTTCACTGATTAGATTGGTTAACTTTAGGCATGAGGATAAGAAAGACATCATTAGCGTAGGGTAGCAAGACTGCGTGTTGCTCAATACTTGCATATAGTCGCAGTTCTGTCTATTTTTATGTTACCTGGCATCATATGCGCATCCTTCAACTCCTGAGCAGCCTTCCATTTCTCTCCCACTTGACATTTCTACATGTGACGTGACCTGCACCACCTACACTCCACAACTCAGCTTATTTAATTTCGTGCATAACAAAAAAATACATATATGAGCACGAGGTCACATACGGGCACATACAAGGCTACATTGCGCATACCATGAACCGGCGAACCGTGCCACGCACACACGTTCCAGACCGTGACAAGCTGTGTTTTAGTTAAGATGAAATATGAACAAGAATGCATTGTCAACTTCAGATTTTAAGTATTTTATCTGAATATATGTGTAGAAAATAATCAAAACACCATGTTTGCCTCATGATAAATACATTTTACATTCATCCAGGCTGCTTGTGTGACTTGTTATGATCATTTTATAATAGTGAGCAAGTAGAATGACAGATATTTGGGTAAACTAGTCTTACATGTCACTGTTTCGAAAACAGGGCTTTTTTTCAGGACAACTTTTTTTTTTTTTTTAAAGGTGAAAACCGAGAGTATACCCACTTCTCCAGGGACCACTACACCACTGGTTACAGCCGAGCGAAACAGCATTGTGACCAGCGGCCACCGCCGCTCCGCAAGCTCAATGGAGATAAACAAATACCACACAATTAAGGCAACAGTCTCACATAACGCGCAGATTACCACATCTGCACGTCCATATTAAGGGAATGTTTTTGCAGAGCGTGCCATTTTGGGTACGGTGTAATTTCTTATCGTGTCCTATTAGGCTGGAGTAGATGCAGACAGCCGGGCTATGTGCAGCAGCCATAGGGGAGGGAAGGGTATGTAAATACAGCCCTTCATCGCTATTAACCACCAGTGGAAATGGAATATATTAGCCTGGCCCTTCTAATCAAAGCAAGCTGAGGAACAAAACTGTGTAATTTATGACATGTTAAATTTGGCCCCACTTTCCTTCTCCCTGGCCCGAAATAAATTTAAGCTTAAAAAGAACAACATACGGGGAAGGAACAGCCCCAAATTGTAAGTATGGGAATGTTGTTTTCCTAGCGATAAGCACACAGCCTGTGTGTGTGTGTGTGTGTGTGTGTGTGTGTGTGTGTGTGTGTGTGTGCACGTATGTATATTTTTTTCTCCACTCCGCACCATGTGTTTATTTGTTCGGTGTTCAGTTCAGTGGGATTGTCGTTAGCCTTGGGTCCAGATTGCCTGTCTTGGACAGCTCCACAAGCCTAGAGCCGGCCGCCATTGATTAGGTTTACTGAGAGGAAACAGACAATCTCCCCCACACTACCTAGTCAGTGTGTAAGAGTGTGTGTGTGTGTGTGTGTGTGAACATGTCTGTGTGTGTGCGTGAGCACATGCGTGTGTGGGTTTTAGTGTCTGAGAAAAACCACCGGCCCTTAATCCGCTGTCATTAAAGGCCCGCCCTGCTCATATCCGTGGCCTATAGTTTTCCGGCCCTGTATGGCACTCTTTAACAAGCTGTCCCGAGGGACACTCTAATATCTAACTCTAATTTGGACCAAAAGGTGTGAAGAGAAGAAGGCTCACGCAAGCTGTTCTTCCATATAAAGGATGGCCTCGTTTGTCCCCAGTGGCCTTGAGCCTAAAGGTAGACATACACACACAGAGAGACACACACACACACCAGGACGGAGGGAGAAAAGACTCACAAAGCTATTTTTCTGCGCCGAGTCTCGTTTTTGTAGCTGGATCAGGGCGCTTGAGCAGCTCTTGCTGTGTAGCATATGAGATTCATTGATCATCATGAGTTTGTACGTTCACTGCTTTTAAACACCTCAGAAGATTTGCCAGAAATAAATAGATGTTGGGAGTGTTTTCACAAGTTGCCAGTGTTTTGGCGCAGTCTATAGGTACATTTTTGCATGTGTTTGCCATGTGTTTACGTTTGCACGCACATGCACATTTTGTGTGTTCATTTATGTGTGTGTGTGTGTGTGTCTGTGTGCGTTTATGCATGTACACATTCCTATTGATGTGTTTGTGGGATGACTGTATCTATGTTTGTGTGTGTGTGTGTGTGTGTGCATTTGTGCATGTACACATTCCTATTTATGTGTTTGTGGGATGACTATATCTATGTTTGTGTGTGTGTGTGTGCATTTGTGCATGTACACATTCCTATTGATGTGTTTGTGGGATGACTACATCTATGAGTGTGTGAGTGTCTATGAGGGTGTGTAGGTTGGCGGGTGGATAAAGTGTGTGAGTGTGCGATAACTGTTTGCTTTGGTTCCGCTGTTTCTATTCCGCTCCCAGAGGGTCAAGACTCAGGAAGAGATATGTTAAAAGTTAATGAGAGCTCAACACTGTCTATTTATTGCCACACTCACCTCTGGGCCCTCTGCTGCAGTTTGTACCCTTTTAACATTAGGCACAGTGTGTGCGTGCGTGTGTGTGTGTGTGTGTGCGTGCATGCAATTGAGATCCCAGAACATGCTGTGGCAATCTACTTTTGAATTATGCACTATATTGTCAACACGGAATCCCGTCAGACAGGGTCAGTGGTAAATATTTAGCCGAAGCTCGTTCCAAAAACTGTAAGTGATGAATCTCATGTATACCAGCAAGGACACCTTGCTCAACAACGGAGATATCTTCCCCTCTGGGAAGTTGTCCCTTTCGGCTGATGAACTGGGTTGTTCTAGTGTGGCTTTCCTGTTTTCAGGTAAACAGGACACGCACCTGGAAGGGCTGAGGTGATGTTTGTGTAGTTAGGTGGACAGAGGACATTGCAAGGTGTGTGTGTGTGTGTGTGTGTGTGTGTGTGTATCTGTATCTGTGTGTGTGTGTATGTGTGTGTGTGTGTGTGTCCACATGTGTGTCGGTAACAGCTGGACTGAAGCTTTAAGGCTGCGCACCTAACACGAGAACTAGGCCACTGACACCCGAAGGGCCGAAATCCCAATCAGCCTGCCCAGGTGGCCAAAATGGACACTCCAAAAACACGTAGAGAAATCGTTAGGAACCCCTACCGGAGAGAAGAATGATTGGGTATGGGATGGAGAGACCTTCCCAGCACTCAGATTGTGTTTTTTTTTTTTTTTGAATTGCCACGGAAAAGGCAAAGAAAGTTGAATTAAAAGGACAAAAAATCGTTAGGTGATACACTTGCAGCATAAAGAGGTTTACTTGCCACAGGAAAAAAAAACACTGCTCCACTTTCTTATTTAAAGTGAGAAAAAAGTGCTTCTTCTCTTCAGCCTTTTCACACCGTAAGAGGTGGGAACTAGGAGCCCCCTTTAAAACATATGCGAAAAACGTCGGCTGAAATAGTAAAGGACACTGCTATCAATTTAGCACTCATGCTCAGCCAAGCGCCAAAATTAGTTGTGGAGCCAAAGTGAGGTTTAAACAGTGGGAAGGCAGGCAGGGAAGGGGAGGATGTGATGCTTGTCAAATGGATTCCACTCTATTAAGGTCTTGGTCTGTCACACTGCTGAAGCTCCAATCCTGCCAGCACACACACACACAAACACAAAAGCACAGCATCTTCCTCTATCCCATAGTACTTCCCACCATGGGCCCTTTTTATTTTTCTTTTTATTTACATTTTTAACACTTCAATTTAATTCTCTCTCTCTCTCTCTCCTGTCAAGTCTGTGTCTTCCCTTCTCTTTGCACACTGTGTCCATCCAATCCATTGTGGTTCTTTTTTTTTCCTTTCAGAGCAGAGGGGCCATTTTGTTTCGGTTCCCCCCCCCCCCTATTGTTCCAAATGCATTGTGATGTGTGCCTCTCCGGACGCGTCCTGCTGCTTCAAATGGTGGAAGAGGAAGGCGAGATCTCCTGCACTGCTTGCCCCTCAGACTTCTGACTCTGACACTGATGGAGAGTTGGATTGAATAGTTTAAAGTGAAGAGTTCCTTTCGCAGAACCCATCAAGCCCTCTCTCTTTCTCCCTCTCTCTCTTCTCTCTTTCTCTCTCCCACCATCAATCTCCTTCTCCTTCTTCTTTTTCCTGCTTTTGGCCCCACTGATCACTTGGCCATTGAATGATTTGCCGCGTAATTTCTTGCCGCTTCCTGGTGCGCGGCTCCCCCATTCCTCCTTTAGATAGCTCACCGAATCTCCCATGCATGGCTGGAGGTCTGCCTTGTAATTAATACATCAAGACCATCTCTGGTCCTGGCTGGGCTTTGAGAAGAAACTGTGAAGCCCATGACTGCTCGTGTGTGTGTGTGGCAAGAAAAAAGAGCCCAGCCTTTTCAAAAAAGAAAAAAGAAAAGAAAGAAAGGCTTTACGATTCAGGATGAAACCAACTGGGACGCAATTATCTCAGAGACAACAATTAGAGGCTTTCCAAGTGGGCGCTATCGCTAACTTGTCACATTTCTGTACCACTTCAATATATCACACGGTGTATTTGGCTGCCAGATCACGAGGCTTCAGAGTCGAGGGTATGGAAACGAGTGCCAAGGGGGTTGGGGGGTGCATTTTTTATAATGACTCTTCGAGGGTGAGCCGGCTGAAGTTTTGGATGCAAATTGAAAAATGAATGACTCCTGACATATCTGCCTGGGTAAGTAAATTCCCGAAATATGTCACCAACATTCACCGCATGAAAGATGATCATCTGGAAAGCGCCATTCGCCATTTTTGGGTTAATTTTTTATTTGTGGGCCGAGCATGTGAGAAGAGTAGGTGGGGAGCAGATCAGGTAGAATATAGCATGCAGGGTTTACGTATTTATTTGTATTTTATCCAGATTGCTCTCGCTCTCTAATTCTGCTTTAAAGTTTACTGGCGCTCACATTTCTTCCGTTTCCTGATTGAACAAATAGTTTGGATGGAAGTAGTTTGGATGGAAGTAGTTTGGAGCGCTTTACAACGCTTTGCAACAGGCCTCTGAGGGTGTTTTCTTTGTTTGATGGGAAGTCATCCTATCTGCATTTATGCGTGTATGTCACATGAGGACGACATTAGGGACAGCATCCCCTTCCAGTTGAAATGTATGACTCAAAAGTTGAAAAGAAAGTCAACCCCATGTTTATACTGTATGGAATTAATCAGGCTTGGATGAACACCAAACAAGTAGCTAGCAATTGCCCACTGAGCTGGCCTTGAGTTTAAGAAATAACTTTCTCAAATGCCATTGTCCAGTTCATCTGAGCTGTGTTTTAGGGCCGAACCACTGAAAACTTGAACTTGAACTTCCATTCCCATGGCAGTAAATAATAAATTGTGATAAACTGGTAATCAGAAAGAATATTCTGTAAATGTGAAAATTTATGAATTGTGGTGTATAGGTCGATGATGTGTGTGTGTGTCTGTATGTAAATAATATGTCATGATGACTTCTTCCTAAAGCAACCCAGTCATATTGCATACACAGCTTAAACACTTGGTCATTTGACTGGTTTATGACTGGCACACCAGACGGGCCAGACAGAGATGCCCAAAGGGCTGCATGTGGCCCCTGGGACGTAAAATGCCCAGGTCTTGTCCAGTTCGTCCAGCGATTTTCAAATGGTACTGTACAACTTTTAGCTCCTAAGTAACTAAGAATTCTAATTGAAATTCAACTCTTCAATACCTTGCACTAGTGCTCTACAGACGAACACAAAATGAAATCCTAAGATGATATGTCATGAAACTAAAGTCTTATTCTGGCATAATAATCAAGGAACTTTGCAACCTACTATTAGATCAGTGGCTTGCACTCCTAGACTTTGTGGGATTATTATCAAATGTGATGCCGATTTTCCTTGATTACTATGATTAACTCAAGGGGAGGTGGAAAATTAGAGTTTTTCCCCAAATGGTGGCATATGCTTCAAGCGGCAACAACAAGTCAATTTAGGCCAAGTTCGTTAGGTTAATTTAATGTTTAAAGTGCATGAAATGAATGTGAATTTCTTACAGGCTCACAGGTTGGTTAGGTAGTTCAATAGATAGATAGACATATATTTTTCAGACAGTTTTTGCTTGCAGCATGCGAAACAGCTGCCATTTTGCATTCATTGGAAATAACAAAACATTTTTAAATACATTTGTTTTTATTTGACTGAATATGTCTAAATGTTTTAATCTGACTGACTACTGTATGTATTGCTGTGAGTTTCTGGGACATGGCTTTGGTCTAAAACGGCAGTTGTTTTGCACGCTACAGGGTTTGAGTGAGTTTGGAGTTTGAGTATGGAGTAAGTTTAAAGTGGGAGGTTTTAAGTAACCGGAATTAAGGATTACATCCTGTCACATCACGTGAGTGACATTATTAAGCATGAAACATGAACTTGCCTTGAAACAAGGAATGAGTTTTAAGGAAAAATCAATATCTGTTACATGTGTGTGCTGCCTTGTATGTATGAGAGAGTAACAGACTAGACAGACAAACACGGCAGTGTAACGCTGCCCAGTCCTGTGACCTCTCATGGAGGTATAGATCTTGGGGATCACAGTTATGCAGTCTGCTACCATCTCTGTCTGCCTTCCAGAGGCCCTCTGTCGATTGCCTGTAATGTTTCCCTGTGTGCAGGGGCGGAGCTACGGGGTGGCCAGGGGTGGCCGTGGCCACCCCAGACCACGCCCTGGTCCCGCCCTGGCCACCCCACGGCCGTCCAATAATTTTATAATAAACGATATGTCCCACAGAATGTTGGTTCCGGCCGCGATATTTTAGTTCCGCCTATTTGTTTCCCGCTGGGACGCATTTTGCATTAGCACAAACACACACAAACTAACGTGCCTCTGACAGCAGCAGCTGTTGGAGTTCATTATGTTGAAGTCGGACAATGAAGTCGGACTCACCTCCCAGGGAAGTACGGGTCCGTGCGATTTGGAGGCAAGTTATTTCTCCATAATGTCTTTGGATAAGTTTTCTCACTTTGCCAACAGTGACAGTGGCTTTCGCAAAGTAGTCCTTTCACAAGTTCACAATCCAGACAAAATCTAGCTAGTAACGTTAGACTAGGGTAACTAAGGGATTACAAATTAGCTGGATTTGTACTGTACTTAACGTTACATCCATACGCCCGTGGTTTTCAATTTTAGTTTGTATTTCTGCATGGCAACGTTTATGATAGCTTCCTTCTAGAGTTTAACCGTGCTTCCTTTTAGAATGTGTCTGCCCAAAAGTTCCGGTGTGCCCGAACGTCTTGGTGTGCTGTTAATTTGGGATTCAATTGAACGTCGTCACTTTCAGTCAATGGGCTTTTTTGAAAGCTATGAGACAATCTGTCACACCAGTAACTCACTCAGCCATTGGAATAAACAACGGTGGGCCTCTAGAGAGCAAAAATCTTTTTATTGATTGCTCAGGTGCAGCAGCATCAATCCCAACATGTAGAAAGTGTTAACATGTGGTATAGGTATAAATTCAGTATACATGCATTTTCCTTTTACTGCAGAAAGCACCTTTATGTTACATAAATAAATGAATACTTTGATTTCTGACCTCTTGGCTCAGATGGATTTTGTTCATGAGTTAGACCTAACTGAATGAGGACTACATGGTTCCATGTATGCCACAAAATACACCAGAATACAGGAAATCAAAACTAGCTCATTAATTTTTTTCCGGGACCCCCCACTTTAATTGGTTACAGCATGGCCACCCCTTCAATATCCCTGGCCACCCTTTGGCCACCCCATGTAAAAAAGTCTGGCTCCGCCCCTGCCTGTGTGCAGAGGCTGGGTTATTGTGCTCTTGTGGGGATGGATAGGATACTGGAGGTCTGGTGGTTAAAGAGGTACACCTTATCCATCAAGGTCCCCTCTGTAGCTGTTTGACAACTACCCTCTCTCTCTCTCTCTCCCTTGGCTGTGCAGACATGCACATCTCCAACCACCCCCTCACACACACAAACACATACACCTCCTCACTCCACACCAGCAGAGCTGTCCCAGCACAACAGAAGACATAGTTCAGCAAATTTATTGCACATCTCTTGTGTTTGTTGGCTTGGGAGTGCGTGTCATGTGATGAGCAGTGTTTGCGCTACTATAGTAGGGATTTATTCCAGCAGTCTGCCTCATCCTGCAGTCAACTGGGTACAGTAGATTCACTTTCTGTGGCTGGAATCCCGAAACAGTTATTTGGAAATGGTAATTCAGCTATGAGTGGTTTATTATGCTGTATCCCGCAATTTACCCAAGACAACATACAAATGTATTTCATATGCTTGCGGTTCTTGGCCATCGGGGAATTAGTCAAATCTGGGCTCTGCTGCAGTAGCAGAGTACTGCAGTATGCTTTAAAAGGAGGCATAGCACATCTCAATGGGCTATTTAGCCCATGCTGCATATCTGTGCAGTTGTCATAAGAACGGGGGCGTCACCTGGGAAACAATTTGTTTATCGTGCTGTGAGAGTGTGAGAGTGAGAGTAATGTATTTGCGCCGGAATTTCTCACTCTCTCTCTCTCTCTCTCTCTCTCTCTGCCTCTTCCATTCTCTCCCTTGCTCTCTGGCATGTGAGACTGAGGTAGCGACAGCCGCGAGCGATGAATGGGCCTGTCTCTCGCTGCGTGGCAGGCAGCACGGTCGGCGTTGGAGGCTAATGATTTGGCCCCTGCTCACTGCAACTCATTAGAGCTGCCGTTGTTTGCGCTTGTAAAAAGAAGGGAGGTGACGGGAGAGGAGATTCGGAGGGGGGATAGGGGCCCGCGGGGACAGAGGGGCTGGTGGTGAGTGGGCTGGGGTCGAGGTTGATGTCCCGTAGCTGCTAGGGCTGTGGCTGCTAAGGGGATAACTTTGAACACAGGGGCAGAACAGGGCTGGGAGAATTAGCCGGGTCTCAGTCACCTTCAACTAGCTGAGGCTGAAAGAAAAGGTCGTCAGGCAGGTCTGACAAAATCTATTGAATCATGGCATAATTAGCTGAGGGTTTTTAGAAAATGGGCATATGGGTTTTCCATATGTGTGTGTGAGTCTGTGTGTGTGTGTGTGTGTGAGGAGAGAGGGAGTGGAGAGAAGAAAGACGCAGAGAGCAAAAGAAGGAGGGGAGGGATAATAAAAAAGTAACTATGTTGACTTTACAGCCGTGTTTAATGTTGTGATAAAACTGGACGAGGAGTGTGCTTTCCCGTCCAAAAGTAGCACCTCTTTGTTGGTCAGTGGAGTAACGAGAACCAGGCCAAAATTTCTCTTTGTGGTTGACAGCGGGACAGAGCTTTTTACCCTCACTGATCCGACTGGTTCTGCCCATACCACCTGGCCTGCGGCATTCCCTTCCCGAGGCTAAGAGCCATTAGCATGGCTACTATCCTTACAAGAAAGGAAGCGGATGATTAGTGTGTGACCTTCTGTCTAATTAGTGCCAAGTGTGAATTTGCCTGAAAGGCAATGAATCACACAGGGGAAAGCAAGAAAGATCAGGGGAAATGCTACCTGAGTGAATAGGTGAGGTGACGTAAATCAATGATGTCTTTGTGACCGCAAATAGCGGCACAGGTAGAGGGATAATACAAGGATGTTATTCGAGAAGCATTTTTTTTTCTTCTTCCATTTGAAAAACTTTTTTGTCATGAGTTCCTCAGCAACAAAGTGAACGGGTACATGTTGAGCTTTCTTGATTCTGACACATCATTATTTCCCTCTCCTTCCCTGCACGCGCACACACATGACACACACACACACTCACACACGCACACACACATACTGAAAGATGAAACGGCAGCAGCGTCCAAAAGTCGTTGCGGTACATGCATTCCTTCTCCCTGCGAATCATTAATTGCTTGAGTCCATGGCTGGCCTTGACTCTATAATGGAACCTGAAACTTTGCGTCATCGCAACGACACAGGGGGCACGACCCCAACGTTGTCCCTTTGTTTGATTCCAATTGACCGGCATCTACCTTCCCCCCTCCTGTTTGTTTTCATTAGCTGCTAATGCATCATTGGTCTGTCTTCATATAAAGCTAACCAAGCTCATCTTACTATGTTAGCCAAGGTCAAGGAATGCATTAAGCATCGAGAGATAAAATCGATAGCCGAATCAGTGCTCGGCTTCCCCTGAATGTACAAACAGATATGTGTGCCACTAACATGCCACTCCTTAAAGCTATATAGAGCCACAGAGAGGATAAAACAGTATTATCAAGCCTTTGTAGTTGCTGGAGACTTAAAGGCTCTGGGCTTGTTTCTGTCAGGCCTCCTCAGTGTCGAGCGAAATATCTGCAGAGACACAAACTGAATTCATTTGAGTTGGGCTGCGTGCCAGAGCGTTTATCGTCTCCGTATTGTTGACCTAAGTAGAAAGGTAATGCACAGACAGCAGGCTTAGTGGGAGACAGCCTACCGTCACAAAGGAATGCATTCTACATTTTGTCTCCTTTCTTGCACACAGTTTAGAGAGCACCTGACATTGAAATAGCGTTAGAATCAATTAGGTTGCTTTTGAATGAATGGATGTTTTACAAAAAGGACTGTATCAAAATTTAAAACAAAAAAAAAATATCTGTGAGCTGTATTTATTGGTAGATTTAAACACATGGGAAAGTCTGTTACAGGCAGTTTCTGTACTGTTTTAATTGACCTAATTTACCGGGAAATGGCCTGAAATCTTCCGTTTTAATTGGTTTCTGTGCCCTTAACTTTGCACTGAATCATGTGTCTTATAGTAGCTAAAATACTGACTTTGAGTGTTGTTAAAAACATACAGACGAGACCAAGTGGTTAGTGACATTGGTCAAGTCACATTCATATCTTTTTCTTTTGAATACGTTTAATATGGCTGTCAATAATGTTGAAACAGCCTTTTGGAAATAGAGTGAAATATTAACCGCTGTGTGTGCTGGCTTTCAGCTTAAACATCATAACAAAGTAGAAATACCTCTCCACAGTTCTCACATGTCTGGTTTCCTACGCTGCTTAAAGAGAGAGTCTGCCAAACAAATGGACTCTGAGAGAAAAACATTTAGTGATACAAATGTATAGTGTGTTTACTGAAGTGATGCATCCGCTATTTTGGAGAGTAAATATTATAGTCTCCTAATGGCACTCTCCTGAGTGCTCTGTTGACCTGGGTGGATTAATCGCATGACCTGAGTTGGTAAACTCCCCAAATAAGATGTTTTCCAAAAGCTCAAGCACTTTCTTTTTGTCAAGCTTACTGTAAGGGCTGTGTTTTCGTGAGATGTGTTTTTTTATAGTGTAAACACTGGACCTTTAATATGTCTTAAGTATCAAACGTGTGCACTCATTTCCTCCAAACTGATGAGTTGAGTTGACCTGTTTGAATGAGACTTGTGTTCGATGTGGACCAACTCCAAGATAAAGCATTTGGCCAACACACAAACAGGCCCTCTCTAAGTGTGCCACTGGGGAGAATTAAGTGCTATTTCCTGATGCTATTTCAGTAGCAGCAACACATGTCCAGCGATGCCGTCAGAATTCTCGATGGAACCTGCTGTGCTGATATTGGCCTGCCAGAGCTAAAAACTATGGGGCTTCGCCTTCATATGAGCTCTCGAAACGTCAGCCTGAGAATAAGAGCCATGAGCCAGATATACTGTACATTTTTGATACACTGACAAAAACAACATCATTTCATTCACATACTAATTAATCAGTCAATCAATCAAGAGTTTTTAGACAGACAAAAAAACAGACAAACTACATTGCCGATGATTGGACAGAAACATTATACTGTATACCTTAAATATACATCTTAGACAGGAACATTATATATACACTCAAGCTCAGATGATACTTTGGCTCAGTTGATGTTTCAGCACTTTCAAAACACATTTCATTGTTTCACAACAAAAATGGAACCAGACAGCAAAAAATCAGCAGTCCATAAACATAGTGGTCTTCGTGTTGATCTTTGCCAAAGTTATAGAAGAATGGGATGGTTTCATTATGACCACCTGCAAATTACCTGTACTTCCCATTTAATCTATGTTGAGATATTGAGTTCAGTTATTTTGATATTGAGTTATTGAGTTTGATATTGAGTTATTTTGTTGTTTTGTTTGTTTGTTTTGTGACAGTGATGAAATATTGAACCCAGACTTGCAATGCAACCCCCACAAGAAAGATCGATCAGACTGAAAGGGCTTACTATCCACAGTACCTAAGCAACGATGTCAGGGGTTTAGTCTCACGTCCTTGTGTCTACTGTAATTCATGTCTCATGTCCTTGTGTCTACTGTAATTCATGTCCTCATGTCTCACGTCCTTGTGTCTACTGTAATTCATGTCCCCATGTCCTTGTGTCTACTGTAATTCACGTCCTCATGTCTCACGTCCTTGTGTCTACTGTAATTCATGTCCTTGTGTCGACTGTAATTCACGTCCTTGTGTCTAGTGTAATTAATGTTCTTGTGTCTACTGTAATTCATGTCCTCATGTCTCATGTCATTGTGTCGACTGTAATTCATGTCCTCATGTCCTTGTGTCGACTGTAATTCATGTCCTTGTGTCTACTGTAATTCATGTCTCTGTCTGTTGTGTGTCTGGTCTCCCTAATGCATTTACATGAGTGTGCACAAGCATGGTGATTTAGAATGTGTAGGATTTATAATAGCAAATCACTTATTTTTGTTTGTATGACCACCAACAGACATTTTATAAATGTCACACATTTTTAAAGTTTGACTCATACAATAGAATTTAGAATATATCTATGCACTGTTGATAAATAAGGTCCCAAGATTTTATGCAATTCAAAACAAACAGACATAGTGCATAATTACACCACTGCACTCACTAAGCCAGAACAAGATAATTGCTGTTTTTTTTGCACCATTTTTTCTGAGTAGAACTCACAGTTTATATGTGAATTTTGTTAAATAACAGCAGCTCTAAAGTTAATACTAGGGTGCCATATCTAAGCACGTTCATATTGTCGGTTAAAAGTCACCCAATTCTTATTTTTATTAATGGCATTTGCTCATAGTTTGCCTCCCACAGATCGGATGGGGGTCTGATGAATTTGTGGTAATCAATCCGATATGGATTGGACAGATGTTCATGTGACTGCATTCTAAACAGACACATCAGATATTCTCTAGCAATGTGTTTCTCTAGCAAAGTCATTAATCACATGGTTTGCAGTTTACTGCTGGCCGTTCCAGGACTTACAAGTGTTTGGTGAATATAAACATGCACATACTGGGTTTAGGCACTTTTAAAAAAAGATACAATACATACAAAGAAAAAAAAACAACTATATTTGGGCATATCCAGTCTGTAAATGTGGCTTTATGGTGTTTACATACAATCAAGCACTTCTGATGCTTGTAAGGTTGATTGGTTTAGGGGGAAAACTGTAACCGTACTTTACTCTAGAAGTAGAGGGAGCTGAAAAGGCCCAATTGGACTAGTTTACTGTAGCCTACATCACGACTATGATTTACACTGAACACAAGAGACTTGTGCATGTGCAAAGAACACCTTTAGAGAAAAGATTTACAGACATACTGCAACCCACTCCTTTCATAAAACCTCCAGGACACCTCATCAGTAATGTTCAACAGGTGTTTCACTATACACCCTCCTTTGAGACAGGCCCTAACTAAACCTAATCGAGCCTAGCCTAATACAAACCAAAGGCAACTCTACTGCTATTGCTACCATTTCACAGCCAGGCAGGCTAATGACAAGTGCTAATGCTAACCACTGCTACCCATTGATTTTAAACGGCTCTCGTATCAAATGGTGTTTGAAAGTGCTCTGCTTTCCTGTGCTGTGTACATCACAAACCCCAGTTTCCCTAACAGCTTACTTACTTTAGTTCTTCCCACAATCACCAAGCTCCCCTCACAATGAGAGAACTGACCTCCTTACAAATGCTCTACAACCCAGCTTTTCAGGGAACACTCTTGCTTTTAATCCTGTCTGTTCTACTTTCATTCTCATCTCTTCATACACTTTCATTGGCCTCCATCAGGGAGTTTCATGGTGATGGCAATGGTAGGCTAGACAAGGCTATGATAATTATCCAAGTAGAAAAGTTAACGCTAGCAGAAATCATCTGTGATGAGTAAGTGATGAGAAAACTTATGATATGTTGATTTCAATATTCATTGTGGACTTGCCACCTAGTGGTGGCAAGGCCAGTATTGTTCTTCGCAAGTTTCTTATTGTGGACTTGCCACCTAGTGGTGGCAAGGCCAGTATTGTTCTTCGCAAGTTTCTTATTCTTATTAGGTGGCTTGCCATAGTATGGCAAGCCATCTATTGTTCTTCGCAAGTTTCTTATTCTCGCAAGTTTCTTATTCTTATTAGGTGGCTTGCCATAGTATGGCAAGCCATCTATTGTTCTTCGCAAGTTTCTTATTAGGTGGCTTGCCATAGTATGGCAAGCCATCTATTGTTCTTCGCAAGTTTCTTATTCTTATTCTTATTAGGTGGCTTGCCATACTATGGCAAGCCATCTATTGTTCTTCGCAAGTTTCTTATTGTGGACTTGCCACCTAGTGGTGGCAAGGCCAGTATTGTTCTTCGCAAGTTTCTTATTCTTATTAGGTGGCTTGCCATAGTATGGCAAGCCATCTATTGTTCTTCGCAAGTTTCTTATTCTCGCAAGTTTCTTATTCTTATTAGGTGGCTTGCCATAGTATGGCAAGCCATCTATTGTTCTTCGCAAGTTTCTTATT
>JAGFZM010000182.1:358811-373133 GCA_017657215.1 Limnothrissa miodon | reverse complement strand
CACACACACACACACACACACACACATGGAACACATGGACACAAACACACATGGGAATTAACACACACACACACACATACACACAAACACACACACGTACAGTACATTCTTCCAATGTATACCGTAAACACACAGTGGAATCCCATTATGTAAACACTCAGAGTCTCCAGGAAAATGTGTCATAGCAATGACACCCAACAGCTAATGGTTTGTTATTTGAACAGCCTAGGTCGACCGTCTGCTCTGTTGGTGCACTTACCTTAGCTTCCATAGGACGTCTGTGTGTGCCTATGCCATAAACTTCTCAGTGTTCATTAATAGCACCGCCAGCCATGCTTCACCGTCCCCAGACACTCAGTCAATGATTTGTGCAATTAAAGTGCTGTGTGTGTTAACCTGACTAAACCTGACTAGATGGGCCTCATAAACAGGGATTTGGGACTCTCTGGGCTCAGATTTATGAGTTTCAAAAGCCTACTCCTCATGTCAGGGATGAGGGATGTGTTCAGTGTGTGTGTGTGTGTGTGTGTGTGTTTGTGTGTGTGTGTGTTTGTTTGTGTCTTATTTCTGTGTTTATAGTGTGTCAGTCTGTTCTCTCTGCTCTCTCTCTCTCTCTCTCTCTCTCTCTCCAGTGGGTTGGGGCCCTGCTTACAAGGCAGAAGCCTGAAGCCACGTCTGTCTGTCTGTCTGCATTTGCATGCTTGCTGGTTGTATAATATAAGTCTTTCTGTCTGTCTGCCTGTAGATAGAGAGATAGAGAGAGAGGGGCCTGGGAACTATGATGCTGTCGAGATTAGATGCAGAGTGACAGAATTAGTAACAGTAAGAATGACACACGAAGATGACTAAACTCTCAAGGCATGGGGGTGTGTGTCTACCAGCCAGGTCACTGACACTGGACAGCCTGTGGCATTGTGTCCCACCCCTGAATGCAAAATCATAAGTGCATAAGTGATAAGTGCATTTGTAACATGTTGATCCTGTACTTAACCTTATTAATTGTCTCGGTTGCATCAATATTCTCTTGCTGTCATAGATTTTTTTTCTTAATCTCTGACTCATGCTACAACCTGTCTACTTGTGCAGGTTATAAAAAAACATTTGTTTGATGTTTTTTTTACTCTTTATCATTCAGTGGTAGTCACTCATGCAGTTTACTGGAAGTTATCATTTATCTGAGATTTTTCTCACGCAATAACAGCATCTTACAGTGTAGGGTGTTTACCTAACGTCTTCAGCATTTCTGTAACTGTGACTCTTAAGTGGAGTCTGACTTCCGAGGATGACCACAGGAGGCAGCAGAGTGCAGCAGAGAGCAGAGTCTTACTTCTGACTTATCCTATAAATACATTCAAGGTCTGTATGGTTGTGAGTGAGATGCTTTGTCAGTGCATACTGTATATGCAACCATTTATTATAGTCAAGTGAAATTCACATCTTTGAAATACAAAGGTCTTCCTGTCCTAAGCTTCAAAACAATGATCACAAGAGAATGCAGAGGGAAAAAAACACTATTTAAGGCAGTCAATGGAGAAGAACCTGTTCATCTTCCCCAGTAATAACCTGAGACACTGTCATCCACACACAATGGCCTTTTCATACCTGTTCAGTGTGACTTTCCCCGAACTAGAGCGCTGTCTCCTCTCTTTCCAGAATATTCTGTAGTCCCATGAATTCACAATGTGCTCTTTTCGACAGGGTTAAACCGCAGTTGCTATTATCAGAGTAGCATCAGGGACAGAGAGAAAGAAGGAGGGAGAGAAAGAGAGAGTGAGAGAGAAGGACGGAGAGCTGTGAGGTACAATGCAGTATGGTGGTTTGGCAAAGCAGTGGGTTAATGAATGATTCATTCCTTTTGCTTTTTCTTGGCGTGTTTTCTTTGGCGGTGTGAGCTAATGTCCATGTAGCACTGCCTCTCGGAGTGGCTCTGCCAACAGATTTGTTTTAGTTTTGTGACGAGACACGTGGCCGAGTCCCCGTGCTATGCCTGTTACAGGATCCTTTTTGTTTTGCTTCTGCATGAAGAGTAGGACACCAGTGTTTTAGCCATTGTTGTTGCTGGTTTTGTTGTTTTGGGGGCTCGAGGAGTCAGCCACACGTTTCAATTATACCATAAGTTGGTCAATTGTATATACTGTTTTGTCTCTCAATGACTATAGGCTAAAATACATTACCACCAGGAGGCCTCTGGATGAGCTGCAGAATATTGAAAATCGATTCTTCTGGAATAGTTCATTGCTCACAAAGCTACAGGGATTTGAATAGGGGCGTTATGTGTGCTACTGAAGTTGGCCAGGCTCTCTGAGCGACTGATTCAGTCACACCTCTGCTCCTCGTCAACACACCACTAAACCTATGCAGCACATGTGTGTGTGTGTGTGTCGGGGGAGGAGGAGAAGGGGGAAGCAAGGACTTCAAAGGTTCAGGCAAGAGTTGGCTTGACCCTGCAGGAGAGCCATTAGTGAAGAATGGGAGTCCCCTTGTGTCTTGCAGAGCCAGTTAGAACGACAGCCAGGAGGAGGTCAGTCCCTGTAGCAGCAGCTTAAAAGGGAAAGAAAAGCGATCCGGTAAACTCTTACTTTCATCCCTTTCCCTGATTTAGAGGACATCGGAATTAAGGCGAATTTGGGAGAGTTGGACTACAGTGTATCCACCACCACAGACACAGCCTGATTTTATTAAATAATGTATACTCTGCTCAGTAATGAACTCCAGAGACTATTTTATCTTTGTTGGATTAAAAAATTCTCAATGGTATCTTTCCTTTGAAAATCTTCTGGTTTTGCTTAAAACAAGAGTCTGGACAAAGTCTCCCTGGCTGAAATTATTACACAATTACACACTGTAAAAGAGAACATTCAAAAGTTTTTTACAGGCCATAGCAATGAGTACATCAAACTATTTTTTTTCTGAGCCCACTGTGCTGTGAAAGGCAGTGAGTTCTAACAAACAGTGTTGTCCTTCTGTCTTTGCGTTTCATAAGCACGTGTGTGGTCAAGCAAGGAAGAACATGTCTGATTTTTCCACTTCCATTTCTCATGTTTTACTGTTGTTGTTTTATGTGCAATTTCTGTTACGTCTTACTGCTTCTGGACAGGAATACAGCATGATGTATTTTTATGATGTTTTGTTTCAAAAGACCTTGGGACATCTGGGATTCCAGTATTAACTCTGTAAAAGTTCTCATCCGCAGACTCTGTGAAGAAATAGAAAAAGCATAAATCACAGGGAGTCTATGAAATCATCATGACAGCTAATGTGGCCACTCTTACAGGCAAAGTCTGGTCTCTCATATGCGTCTCAGTATGGTTCTCTGGACATGCTAATGATGAAAAGGGCTTCATCTGTTTCGTATGAAATCAGAGCATATTCACTCAGGCCATGTGTTTGAAAGCGACCGATCTCAAGTCAGGGCGTCTGCCAGTTTTACAGATGACTTGGAAGGCACAGGCCAAAATAACTAGCTCCTTTTAATGACAACATGGTGTAAGACATTACTGCGCTGCAACCGAAAATAATCTTAGCAAAGCTCAGTGCCAGCCGGGGATGAAATAGAGAGACTTTAACTGTTTTAAATCAGGTTTCCTTCCTTGCACAGAATGTTCATATTTTTGTGGTGCTGTTTGCTTTTTGAATACGTGTGTGTGTGTGTGTGTGTGTGTGTGTGTGTGTGTGTGTGCGCAACCCCCTTTCACTGGGACGTGTTAAGTGGAGGTCAGAGCTGACCTATGCAGCCGATAGTGCAGTCGTAATGAGGTGCCTAAAGGTCGCGTTTGTGAATACAGGTCGTGGTGCAGCCCCTCTTTGGTCTGGTGTCTGTGGATGGGGCAAAACAGGCAGAATGACTCCCTGGCTGGTCATCCGTCAGCGTGCCTATGGGGGCTGGACAATCATCCCTTTCACCTCCCATGACCCTTCACTGATAGGTCAAAGGTCAAATGCCACTCTGAACAAGATGTACTGAGCATTTGAGGGCTGCACACTGAATGATGACAGCCAATTAAAATGTGTAGAGGTTCCAGGGCTGCTTGTTAATTATGTTGGTTTAGTGCTGTGGCAGTCCATAGCCATATTTCACAGCTGAGACCTCACAGTGTGTAAGTGAGCTGCGTGAGGTGTGATTTGTGCAGAGGCCTGTATGTGCAGCCTGGCATGACTGAATCCCAATGTCCCACTGAGCTTCAATGAATCAGACAATTGTTAGGTCAGTCTTTGAGGGTTCAGGGCTGAGGGAGTATTTTTTTTTTTACTTAACATGGACATGTGACTCCACAAGGGGGCAGTGTATATATTATATTTCCTTTCCAAGCTTTGCCTTCTCAGACTGTTACTGAGGCCAGTGGTTTAGAGATGTCACCATCCAAAACAAGTAAGCATTTGCCATGTGTGTGTGTCTTTGTTTGTTGACGTTTCTATTTCCTCAGAAAACTGAATTTCCATGCACTGCATGCTTCATTCAATTGTCCTCCTCTTTACCTTCCATGAGTGAATGGGTTCTGTTTAGTCACACACGTGCTCAGCGCAACCATGCAGGTCTTGCGCGCTGCCCGGCAGTGTGTGTGCCACACACTTGAACTCCGAGTGGAAAGTATTTGGCAAGGGACCGCAGGGCCGCTGTGCAGTACAGACGCTTGTAGCACTAATGCGAAACAGCTGAGGAAACAGGCCTGTGTCTGAACTCTACCTAAATGCATCCCATCCTCCTCCTCCTCCTCCTTCACTTTAGCTACCTCTGAAGGATAAGGTTGGGCAATTGCTAACCAAACTCAGCAGCCGACCCCCCTAGCCCTTCACTCTGTAAGTGTTCTGAAAGATGTGGGAAAGCCCTCACGTGTAAATGCATGGGTCACTTTCATTAACATCTTTCATGCTTTATCATTTATATGGGAGAAACCATTAAAAATGTTGATTGATGTTGGATGTTTTTGTCCCTAAAATTAAGTTTGTTCAAGGCTAATTATATGTTATACACACATACAAATTACGCATAATATACATGTTTGTGTGTGTGTGTGTGTTTGTGTGTGTGTGTTTCATGATGATTCTATTCTATTTTGGAAAAGAAAATTGCGTGCTGCTTTAAAATGTCCACACACACACACACATACCAGTGTTTGCATTTATAATGTATAAATACACTGTACATATACCCTATGTACAATACAAATAGTTTTTTTTTTTTTCAAAATGGGATTTGAGAGCCATTTAAAGATCCTGTAGCCTGCACAGGCCCAGTAAAATGTCCCAGGAGGATTGATTAATGGCCTGGCTCTCACCGGGCTGGGCTCTGCAGAGCCTCAGGTGCCTGTGCGTGGGTATAACCCTGTATAGCTGTCAGCCTGGATTGCAGAGACAGGCCCCAGAAACTGGGCATGACAGCAAGGGCCTTGGCACGGGGAAACTGCGGTCTGTTAGCTCGTATTAAAGCTAACGTTACATATGCGGTCCGTGAAACTTGCTGTGGGTTCGAAGAGGTGAGTCTGTGGGTTCATTGTCATTGTGTGGGTTAAGTCAACGTTGAATGAAAATGCCAAGAGCTGCCATCTATCCTGCAGGAGTAACCTGTAATGTAGAAGTACTGAATAATAGCTACTCTGAGTCATGAAACCACACACATCGCCTGGTCTGCTCTCTCCCTCTTGATCATTCTCTCAAAGACATGGAGCAAACACTCACATGTACTCCCACATTCACCGACAGCCATGTGAGGTCTTCCACCAGACTCACATGGGACATATTCACATACACACACTCAAATAGAGAGAGAGAGAGAGAGAGAGAGAGACAGACAGAGAGAGACACCATGGAGGTCCAGGCTATGATCCAGGCATTGACCGCTAGCCATGGATATGTCACGGAGGCATTTCTTCATCTAGTCATCCTTGCAGTCGGTTAGCCTGTGTGGGCCCGTGGTTTTAGCGTTAGCAGTCTGAGCCGTGTCAGAGAAAACGACACCAGACTAGACTTCTCTTCTCTCACTCTTTCTCTCCCTCTAGCGCTTGATTCACTCTCCCGTAATGAGAAACACAGACAACACAAACAACAAATCTCCTCATCTGAAAGCTCTTCATATGTCCAACAGGCCATTGAGAAATAGTCTATCAGATCTGACATGGGTAAACAGTGACATAGCAAAGTGGAGTCACAAGAGAGGAGAGAAAGAGAGAAAGAAAAAAGATAATTAAAAAGGAGCAAGCAAAGCTGGAGCTGGATACCTGTGGGGAAGTGACAGGGTGAGTGATTAGCGCAGCGTAGGATAGCATAGGATAGCGTAGCGCCGGCTCATTTGAATGGCTGAGTAAGCAGGGACGCTGCAATCACATACCAGAGAAAGCCGCAAGGCCCAGCCCTCCCACCACATCAAAGAGCGCAGCTCAAGACCAGGGAACAGCAGGAAGAAGATGGGAGAGAGAGAAAGACGAAGAGAGAGAGAGAGGCATAGAGGCAAAGTGAAGGGGTAAAACAGGTGTGCGATGCTTGAGGGACCGTCCAGGTTCCAGGCTTCTTGGGTTGGGCTGTGATTTGCAATGTTTGGGAAAAGGGTGGGGAGCGAGAGGCAGCCGCGTTGATTGAGGAACTCTCGGTGCTGGAACAGCTGTTTGGGGTCATTTGGGTGCGGAGGTAAACCTGGAGCGAGCCATTAATGATAGGCTGCAAATATTTAACCTAGCCGAGAGGTAAAACCGTAGTGGATTGATGTAGGTAGCCTCTAGTACAGTAGAGGAATGTAAAAAATCGTATTCTTGTAAAAGTCATATTTTTGTGCAGGTGATATAAGCAAACACACACACACTTAGACACAGACGCAGATGTGTTTACGCAATTTGGAAAGAAGCGGTCGGAAAATATCTGTCAGGCATGAACACGTGTTCCTCGAGGAACATTGTCTTGTGTTTTAGGGCCTCAGAGAGTCCACCTCACGCCAGTGTAGTCCAGGCCAAAGATATTTTAAGGACAGTGAAGGGAAAACATAACATGCCAGAGTATGTCAGTAATTTTAGGAGAAAAAGGAAAAGGAAATATCTATTTTATAATCCAGCAACTGTAGAAAGAAAAATATACTTCACAAACACAGGGCTTTTGTTAAAGGTGCAGTCAGTAATTGTGTGTTATTATTTGAACAGTTGCATAAACCTGAATCACTGCATGGTGGTGGTAAAATATAGCGTATATTTCCACAATTTGTTTTAAAATAATAAAAATAAAAAAAATATTTTCAGCCTTCTCTGCAGTCTCTCTCCCCCTCCCTCTCTCTCTTTCTTTCTCTCTCTCTCTCTCTCTCTCTCTCATGTATCTGGGACCTCTCACCAGTCACCAGTGTGTTGTGTGTTGAGAGGGCATGTTGCGGAGCAGACCCACACCTAGTGCTAGAGACCGCCAGAGCCAAGGTCAGCATCCAGAGCGAGGGCGCGAGATTAGCGGAGGATTAAGAGTGAGCCTGGTATTATTCCACGCCCGCTGGCACAGGCCCCTCCGCTCATTGTGTTTCACCAATCAGGGCTCAAATAGGCGGCTCTTTCTAGACTCTGAGTCTCCCCCTCTCTCTCCCTGTGTGTGTGTGCATCTGTGCATGTGGCAAATCATGTGTATGTCTGCTCCTTTTTATTTGTGTGTGTGTGTGTGTGTGAGAGAGTTGAGTGTGTGTGTGTGTTTACATGCATGTATAAATCAGTGTGTGTGTTTGTGTGTGTCTCCATTATTTGTCTGCTTATGTGTGTGTGTGTGTGTGTGTGTGTCCTGTTTTTCCAGACGCTGACTGTCCCCTTAATGTGTTGCAATGAGTGCTTGGCGGAAGTTTAACCGCATGTTGACCTGCCGGTTTTATGGCCTGCCCCTGTTTAACACTGTTCTATTAACTGGGTTAGCCTCCGCCCATCCCTCAGTGAGTATAGCACCACGACTCTATCTGGTGCCGGTGCTCTTCAAAGCACGACTGGTATTCTAGTTATCACAAGCAGTATCTCAGACCCCCTGGTCTGAACCGTCACTCACCCTGGGTATACCACCAACCCATGGGCAACCCCCAAAACCTTAACCAGAGCGGAGTCGCCATGACCCAGGTCACTGTTAATAGGGGTCAGACCTGAGTACAGCCAGACACCCCCCCCCCAAACACACACACACAAACACATACATCCCCTCCAACTGGAAAACCATTGCACCCATGGAGCCCAATGGGGATGTCATTATGCATGAGTGGGTGACTTTAGAGCATGTCCATCAACACACAGGTTGGAGGGGCTGAATGTGGAATGGCCATTGGATGCCCTAGTTGGTTAATTGACCTGGGGGAAATGCTATTGTGAAGTCAGCCGAGGGAAGGGGGGGGGGTGGCTGGGTTGTAGCGAAGGCGGGCAGCTAATGCTGGACCCTTCCAGTGGTTGCCCCTTGTCACAGACCACTGCAGCGAATCTCTGCCTCTATACTCTTGTTCGCATACCCTCCCCTTTGCTTTATCTGAGATTTAATACTGTACCGTAAACAGCAGACAACTGAGTAAATATCTCAGCTTTGTCAGAAGGCCACTGTTTCTGGGCTACTTGAACAGAGGGAGGGCTGTTTGTAGGTTGTATAAAGGTGTGGTGTCTATTGCCCCTAATTTCACAGCATCTTTTACTGTGGTATTTGTAGAACGGAGGAAAGAATAACCGCAGGGCATATGAAAAAGGTTAAGGTGACTGTTGCGTAGGGGTGACAATTATTCACAGATAAGAAGGGTAAGGGAAAAGGGATTTTATTTTTTGTGGGCAAAGGGGCTGAAAATGGCAGTCACTAAAAATGCATTCTCACTGGAATGGACAAAAACCCAGAGATCTGCCTCAAAAAAACTCGTACTTTTCTCGGTCTCGTACAAACACTCCCTGTCTGACCGTGTGCAAGAGTTAAGCGCCCTGGCAGCAAGGATTAGCACCCACTTGCTGTCTCTGTGGACTCCTCCAGCCAAGTATAAAGAGATTAGAGGTAGTCCAAGTAGTAAGAGGACTGAACCATCTGCAGTTACCCTGAGGGGGGGTAGGGGTTGATGTTGCTGGAGTAGTGGAGAACAGTGGGGGGGGTGGGGGATATGTTGTGTGGGTGGGTGAGTGTTGAAGTGGATTGGGGGTGGAGTGGTGGGGGTTAGACCTGCAGATGTTCCAGTGCTTTGGGAATCAGCACAGCAGCAGGTCACTCAGACCAATCAGTCAGTCAGCATACACACAGACACACACACGCACACACTCACTCACTTCTTCTTCCATTCTAACACACAAATGCACACACTTTCTTGCCCACACGCACACACACATGCACACACACAATGGAATATAGCAAGCTCTGCAATGACACCATGAGGGACTAAGCAAAGTGGGTTACCAGGAAGAGTCTTGAGGAGGACACAGACAAACAGACAGAGAAATAGTCCACTTCAACCATGGCGCTGGGCTGCTGTGTGCCACTGCGGTCTCGAGGTACAGTGCCATTCCTCTTCACTATCGGCGTATTCCTTGTCTTGCCTCTCTTGCTTTTCATGATCATCTCCCTGCCCTGCAGTCATTGCAGCAGTCTGCTTGGTTGGGCTGCAGACTACATGTCTGTCTTCAAATGCCATGCCCTGGATAGAAATGCGCAGTGCTTGCAGCACAGTTCTTGTCGGGATTATGCATTGTTTGTTTATCAGGAAAAAACAAACAAACAAACTAAGACAGAAAGACACTTTTGTCCTAGTGCACTTAGCATTTCATGCACAAGAGTGTGTGGATCTGTTGGAAGACTTTACACTGCCGGGAGATTGTGTCTTTGCTTTGGTATTTCTAGGCTTTGCTTAACCTGACTGCAAATTGTCCCCCTCTCTACTGCCTATGAGAGGAGATGTGTTCTTTCAGAGCAACTTAGAAAGTCATACTTTGAAAAAACAAACAGTAGCAGGACAGTGTGAGATTTAGTGTCATTAGGTAAATGGGCAACATTTGGGCCTGTTTGCATGTGTAAGTGTATGTGTGTGTGTGTGTGTGTGTGTGTGTGTGTTTGTGTAAGAACCTTGCTGTGAAGGTGAGGGATTTGGTTCCTCGGTCATGTCTGAACCAGCTCTCTAGTAATTAGAAGGTGCTGGCAGACAGGGCAGGGGAGACACCGGCTGCTTTCATCCCCTCTTACTGCACCCAGGAAGTACAACCCGTCCAGGCAGGTAGGCAGGCTGACTGGGTCCTCCAACCCAAGCTGGACTGCTGGAGCCATAGGCTTGACCAGTGTCTGTAGACTCTCTTAAGCTTTTCCTGGTTGAATGCTTTGTTGCTGTGCTACTTAAGGGCAGTGACCTAGGGAGGTCTGAGTTTTTGTTTTTGAAGCTCATGCTGGGAGACAGGGATAGAGGAAGGAAGAGCTGAAGAGAGAAATAGGGAGAGAGAGAGAGAGAGAGAGAACAAGAACGTTCAGAGAGAGCTGAGGAAAGAAGAAAAGTGATAGAGAGAAGTTGTCATGTTGTGTTTCCCAGCCATTGTCATTTTTTGTCTTCAGAGCACAATGTCTTTATCATTGTAATTATCTTGTGTCGTCCTGCAAGAAGAGACTGCTTACTGTCCCCATTCTCTCTGTGTTGTTTCTAGGGATTGTCTTTCTGCAAAGTGTTAGTGTTGGAGGATTACCAGACACTCACCAATATCTCCAGCCACCACTGTTGTACCTCCCTGAATGGTTTATTGATAATAGGGTGTTTGTATTAGATGTAACCCTTCTTTTGCTTAAAACACAAAAGCACATCTTTGGCATGTGTTGTAAAGTGGTTTATTTCTTTATTTCTTGCCAATTTCCTCCTTTACTCCAAAATGATTGTTTTGGAGAACCAATGGTGTTAAAGCCTGTTGGTGGCAAAGCAGCTGACAACACAACCATAAGGGACAAGCCACTCTCACTGGCCTCACTATTCCCTAACCTCTCTCACTCTCTCACACACACACACACACACACACAAAGTTTTTATTTCAAGCCCTGTGAAAGAGGGTTTGATTGCAAAGTGAGGGAGATGTTTTTACTGAAGGTAGGTGACAGAGGTGCTGTGTTTATCTTGTGGGGTCCTGCTGTTGAAAAGAAAACATCCATACCTCTGAAGACCTCAAATTCATGCTCTCGACATCGACATGCCATAAAACATCTTTGTTTTAGTCGTCACTTGTCAGCAAGAAAATTTGGAAAAAGAGGAGATTTTTAGGAGGGTGGTGGACTAAACCACTCTGAATGAGCCAGAGCATGTTTTTAGCTGTGACCAGATTCCAGCGGGATTTGTTAGAGACACAATTTCTGGGTGCTTGATGAATGTGTTTACACAGCCCCGTTGGGGACTGTCCTCACCTGAACCCTGATGTGCTCGAGCCCAGAGCCCAAGGCTCAGCTCAGGCACTCAGCTCAGTTCAGGGCTGAAGGAGTTTTAGAGGAGGGTGGGGGAGGGGGGGGGGGCACTAAAGTGGGCTAGGAAATTATAGCCAGCGCTGCAGGGACAGATAGACAGAGGGAGAGAGGGTGAGGGAGGGACAGGGGCAGAGATAGTGCCAGCAGGCTCTAGGATGCAGGACGGGTACTCCGGTCTCTCCCTGAGGGGGCCATGCCAACACTGCGGGGGCACCAGTTCAGCACTCGACGGGGGGGCTTCACAATCAGGCAAGAAAGGACACAGACACACACACACACACACACACACACACACACATTTCCACTTCAGCAGTGCCCTCAGCCCACCCCCATAGCCCCCTTATTGGCACATCTTCATAAACAGTCCAAATACTAAGAGGAGGGTAATGGTAACTGTAAAAAAAAAAAAAAGAAAATAAATCCTCGTTTTCAGTGGAGCGAGCAAAAGTCTGCCCATCCGTCATGTTTGTTGCCATGAGCTGGGATGCCATTAGGTGCCTATTGGCTTAGCCTGTGTCTCCTAGCAGGGTGCAGTGGCTTTCCCCTGCCCTTAAGCACCTTTGGGCGATTTGAAAGTCGCTGGGAGATTAGAGGTGTACCGCAGACACATGGGCTCTCGTCTTGCTTACCACTGACCCTCGTCCGCTCTAATGAGTGGAGGGGAAGAAGATGAGGTGAACTTAAGGTTCCTGTGCTGCTACTCCTCAATGCCAGCCACCTCCACTGAGATACAGTATGAGCCCACTTGGTACCTTGCAAAATCAGAATCAGAATCAGGTTTATATTATACAAGGAATTTGACTTTGGTTGGTGTTTTACTCTCTAGACAAGCGACAAGGACATCCATCAGTATATATACAGTGAAGTATTATGAGCACCAACACAAAAAAAGACTCCAATAATGTTGAAAAGTTTTCCAGAGAGCCTGGGGCAGCTATAGCACTGAGCTGTCTGCACGAGTAGGAGTATTTAACATGGTTTAAAACTGTGTTAAAATCTACTCTGGCTAACAGAGCAATTGGCTCTATCTGTTAGTGTGTACACAGCATGAGAGTTTGTAAACAACTGCCGCATGTGTTTATGTATCAGCTCACACTAGGGTGAGGAAGGACCCAGTAACGATGTTCCCAGGAGGCCGATTGCTTCTCTCTTGCTGTGCGTGTCAGCCACGTGGAGACAGAAATGGCCAGGTGACAGACCAAGCGGCTAACTGACAAAAGGAGGCCCATGACCATACGTATGCCAGTCCACTCTTTCATCTCTGCATAGAGACACAGCAACTCCTCTCAGCAGCATTAACAAGATGCTAGCCACTGACTGTGTTGGGTTTGTGTTTGTTGGGTTTGGAGCAGACTGTGGAAGTTAGCCCGTTTCTTTGGACGGACCAGATGGCCTCTATGACCTGCCTTTTTCTGTCTCTCCCTGTTAAAAACCCCCAAAACCCACTTTGGTTTATGAATCTAAAACATTGTTTAATGATGAGTTAATGAGAATGTCTTCAATTCCCAAGGAAAATGAGTTCTGTGACTGTGTGTGTAATGTGCATGTGAGGTGTTGTCACAATTTTTTCTTTGCGTTTAACTCCCTTCTTGAATTGTATTCTCACTTTATTTAAGACCTTCTTTCATTATTTTTGCATGCAATTGCAAAACTGTACACTCTTATTGTCAGATTCTTTCTAAACTCATAGTACACTGCAAGTTAACTTTTCAGACCTGTAGACTTACCTATGGGTGAGATTGAGGAGCACAAAGGGGGTGTTCTATTGTGTGTGGGGGCGCACCTGGCTGGCTAACTTTTGTGATCAAGGGCAGGAGTGATTGAAGCGTAGCCCGGGAGTTGGGAGAAGGGTTACTGCGTGCCATTTACCGGGTTTGGAACTTCAGATGGAGGGAGTTTTTGCTCTTGGAACGGTCCATAAAGAAAAATGAGCTGGCACCACAACAAAGGAGAAAGGGAGAAAGAGAGAGGGGGAGAGAGTAGAGGGAAAAAACAATAATAAGGGAAATACACCTTTGTGGGCTCAGGGTGGAGTGCGAGACAGGTTGTCTGGTCCAAAGCGCTGCGCTGGCAGGGCCAAAGAGCTAGTGAGCAAATAGGGAAATGGCTAGCAGATGCCCCTGCCCTGCCACGGTAAACACATGACTTCTCCATTATCCGTGGGCCTGACATGCCAAATCCCTGGAAAGGTTTCAGAGAGGGTTGGCTGCCTCCATGTCAGCATCTGAGGCTTTGGGTTTCTAACTTGCCCATACATCATGTCCGCTGACATATCCATAGTGTGTTGTGCTTTTTGTCAGGAGAGGAACAATAGAGTCCTCTGCTCGGATAAGCCAAATTGAAGATTACGTTCAACATATCGGTAATGATCTGAGTTGAAAGCTTGTTTCAGTTCCGCTCCCTAATCTGTTGCCTCCCTTACGTTGCCTAACTGACCCGGCCATACACAGCGAAAGAGGCACATGCACATCAAACCTCCGGTGGGTCAAAGGTGAGGGGTCGAAGTTAAGTACAGCTGGTCCTGCCTGGTAGGTGCACACTGCAGGAGAGCATGTCTGAACTCACCGGTCAGTTAACAAACAGGTGGCAAACATATATTAGTTTTGGGGTTAAAATGTCTCTCTAAAAACTACACCAGTAATATAATATAATATAGTATAATACAATATAATTATTCTGGTAAATGTAGGCTAATAGCTATCCTTGAGGTAGAGCATTCACATCCACAGTATTGAAAAGATCAGGCATCCAGTGCTCTATTGAATTCATGACCCAGATTTGTCTGCCTTAATACTCTTGCCTTCTAATGAGGAGAGAGGAGAGCTCAGACAGCCTTATTTATTCACATTTGAGCTGTGTGTGCCTGCGGTATCTGAGCTGAGCTAGGCAGACAGTGTGTGTGTGTGTGTGTGTGTGTGTGTGTGTGTGTGTGTGTGTGTG
>JAGFZM010000182.1:320297-358411 GCA_017657215.1 Limnothrissa miodon | reverse complement strand
ACCTCGTGATTGGCTATTTTATGCCTGATTGAGGGTTCAGGGCTTAGTCGGGTGAGATAGAACATTGGGATTGGGCCATGCACAACACACACACACACACACAGAGTTTCACATCACCTCATAAATGTACTTGTCTTAGGGGCTATTTATGTGCGTTCGCCCTGTCCTTGCTCTAGAGAGGCTTTTTAACCTGATACTCTATACACACTACTACTACCACTAAATCAATTTCTTGTCTGTTTATCATTACTATGATGGTTGTGAGGTGACCCAAAAACCGTATATATACCCCAAATGATGGGAGTGAGCATAGGGGTCACTTTCACCTTCTTCTCAGACGACTGCCACAGTTAAGGCTCAAGGCAGTCATTTATTGTGGTCCCCAAGCAAAGTGGCTTGCACAGTCAACAGCCGTATAAAATCTATGGATAGTTACGCATTCATATTATTAATATTTTGCACTGATTTTACTAGCCAATTGATGATGGATTGGAAGACCAAAAGAAAACATAATTTGTAAAAGAAATACCAATGCCATCTTTGAGGGAGCCATCTTGGTGTAAGGTATCCCATTGTTCAGTAAATGCATCATTCTGTTTAAGAGTCATTGTCTGTTTTTCTCTACCACTACCTCTGACTACACATACATTAAAATTTGTTCCGTAAGGCAGTTGTTAGAATCTGTGATTTTCTGCTGTGCAGAGTGTCTGGATGTGACTGCAAAGGAACTGTGACTCATTCTTACACTGGCCTGGGTTGGCCTCAAGCTCTCTGTGTGAGTTGGGCCGAATAAGATTAGGACATTGGAATATCCGGCAAAGTAGCGAGAGGATTTAGAGACAGACGCGACAGCCCACACAGGGATTTTTCCATTAGCAGACATGGCTTCTTATACTTTTCACTTAAATCTGAGAGGAATGACAGGCGCTCTGACATTACATGCTTGTCAGCTTGTGCTTGCTACAGCAAGTAAAGAAAGAAATCAAATCAAGACAAAACAAAATAAATCAAGAGACGAGCAAAAGAAATAAAAACAACGAAAATATCAGATAAACATCAGATAAAGCTTCAGGCAAGTTATTGCCCATGTGAAGACTTTAAAAGATTGAAACATCCCAACAGCTAATATCCTTAATGAAAATTGCATCATAAATGTTGCCTCGGAGGAGTAATAACGTGTCTTGGGGTATAAACTACAGTCAGCATTACAGCATGGCATATGGTAAAACTATATTAGTCTTGAGCAGTTCGTTTGTTGGTTAGCGCCATCACTTTTATTGTGTAACCTGAGTCATCCTCTTGATTTGGGAGTGACAAGACCCACAGCACCTGAGCTGGGGTTGTAGCAGAGGGTCATATATTTCCCACGCACCAACAGGCTGGGTCAGCCAGCAGCTCCAATAAAACAGCCACAGTGGGCACACAAATGTACGCCTTCCAGCCAGGACAAGACTCTGATTGATGCATTCATGGTCTACCGTGTAAACCCCCTCACTCCCCCAAATCACGCAGGCATCATAACTGCGTGATAGACCTCCTGAGAGAGGTTTTTGTCGCCATGCCGAGTTCTGCTGTGGGAACACTATAGAGTTGATTTTTGGGGTTTTGTCTCTGTCTTTGGGGTTTTTGGGGTTTTGGCTGTGTCTGTTTTATTTTTTTTTAGTCTTTGCCACCAATTTCACCATTGGCTCTGCAATGAAGCCAATAAGTAAGTGCAGATATGGTCAGGTCCCGTTGTTACAGTCTATTCTCAGCTGTGAAATCAGTCGGAGAGCAGAAGGGAATACTGAGAAGAGGTGCTGAAGAGATTAAAAGAAGTGAACTTGACTGATGAGCCAGACCGATAGAAGCGCTTGCTGACAGGGAGGGTGTCAAACAGTGTCATGAGGAATCGGATGGGGCTTTCTCATTAAAGTCTGACTGATGTGTTATTTCTCCTTCCCACCCCTCGTGCCTCCCTCTCTCCCCCCCCATCGTCTCTATATTTCGCTTTCTCTCTTCTGCCATCTCTCTCCATCTCTCCTTTTATCTCCCCCTATCTCTTCCATCCTCCTCCTTCCATCTTCTTTTCTCCCCCTCTCTCCCTTTACTCTCCTCCCTCTCAATCCTTTTTTCCTCCATTCTCCCCTTCCACTCTCCTATCATCATTTTCAATCTGTCTTTCTCCCTCAATCTCTCCTTCTGCAGCCGTGTCTAACCTGGATGTGGAGAGCAAGCTGACGTCGCACTACCAGGCCCCCTGGCACCAGCAACGCAATGTGTTCCACCCCTCCACCCGGCCCCCCTGCGTGGAGGAGCTCCACCGCCACGCCAAACAGAGCCTGCGGGCGCTCCAGCGAGGTCAGGCCCACAGCCGCCCACAGCCAGTCAGCCATTAGCCTCTATTAGTTCTCTCTCTCTCTCTGAGTGTCTAAATTTTTCTGTCTCTCTTTCACACACCCAGTATTGATTATTTATAGCCAGAGTATTGATTATTTTGTCCATCTTTATTCTTGACTTATGTTGACATCCATTCTGTTTTTTTTCTGGCATTCTGTCAGCATTGTCTGTTTCTCTAGTCTGTTTTGCTCTCGTAAAACAGCCTTTAAGAGATGTTATTGGCAAGCATGTGATCTTTGACCCTGGTCATGTTGTTTCATGCTGTTTTTAATGTCTGTCTGTTTGTGTGTTTGTTTTTCTAACATCATTCTAAAGGCTTCTCATGGAGTCATGAGCCAGGTCGGCATTTCTGTTTCCCAAAGTTAAACACTGCCCCCTAGTGTTGACAAGAAAAAAAAAATCAAGCATGTAGCACACAGCAGAAAAAATAGTCCCACAGTGTAGTCAAAACTCACACACATCATATTGTACAAAAATGAAAAATACCTAAAAATGTAGACAGTACTCAATATCTTGGACACTGGTAATCAATCTGCAGAAATGCACACATTTTGACTGTGTGTGTTTCTGGTATGTGTTGACTTTTGGGTCCACCCACACTAATGATATGTTTGTTGCAAATATGTGTTTGTGTCCATGTGCGTGCTGTGCAGTGCTGTAGAATTAGGCCTCACGCTGGGCATACTGTGGTGTTTATTTTATCAGAGCCACTCTTGTGAGTGTCACATGACAGGACTAGGTACACTGTGTCATGCATCAACCTGTCATCTGATGTCCAAGAGGTGTGTCGGCCGAGGATGTTGTTTAGTGATTTCCGGTGTGTTCTGTGTGACCCATGCAGACCAGCAACAGCGTCAGCAGGCAAACAGGGAGCGGCGGGTCACCATCAACATCTCTGTGGCGCCCCCCATGCCCACATACCCCTCCCCCCGCACGCTCCGGAGGCGCGAGAAGAAGGCCCAGCACTTGAGAACGGTAAGATTCCACCCACACCCACGACACTGTTGCTGTAACACAGAGAAGCTCCCGTAGGCTTACCTAATTTACCTAGTCAGCTGAACTGGTAGAACCGGTGGTTGTTTTGTTATATTAATCAGCTTGATACTCTAGGACCACAACCACCACCTGCAGTATGTCATTTATCCCAGTCACAAGTCACTTGGAATGAACGCACACACTAGTTGTTATTTTCAAACCGGAGTTATTTTACATCACCCGTCTTCTCTTTCTCAGAGTGAACACAGCCTGAATAAAGTGTTTGACTAGCGTGTTTGTTGTGTGTGGATGGGCTCTGTGTAGGAGAAAACAGGGGGGGACACAGACACACCGGCACCTCAGGCAATGGTAGGCCTATTAAAAAAAAGAGTTTTGTCAACAACCATTGTCAACACCTTTATTTTAGCATGCTACATCAACCAGGCTATTGGATCTCCTGGAGGGGGTTTGTGTACAGTTGGCAGAGATGCGCTGTCACAAAGAGGCCTTCACTGTTCATTCACAGAGCATGGAACACCTGATCTATACTGTTCATCTCATGTTATTTTAGTTTACTTAGCCCATACACCGTCCACTTAGTATATATTGCAAACAGTTCACTGGGCATATATTGTATACAGTCATTGTCAGAATGTGTTAAGTTCACCGTGTTAAGTCTACATGCACTTACAAGACATCAGATATGTTTTCTGTGCGATTATGCATGCTTCACATCACCAGCGTTCTCACTTCTTGAAGCCGCTTGTCACGTCTTTTAAAGTGTGAGGTGATCCGTCAGGAAATTGACATGTTTGTTTTGTATCTCTCCTGTTGAAAGCTGCAAGAGGGAGCAGCTAGAGAGACTGATAGTCAGTCAATACCGAGACAGGTAAACACGCCACAGAAGCCATATTGTGTGTGTCTCCTGTGCGGTTCATGTACTCAAACCATTCATGAGGCATCAACTATAGTGTCACCGCTATCTGCCATTATTGTGGTATCCATCATCCTCACTCTGCATTTAAACATGTGGATTCCCATTCATGCGCCCGTGGAAATTCAGCAGCTTCAGTTAATAACAGTACACCTCTTTTCTCTCTGAACAGAAATTCCGAAGTATTATATTTCCCCCAGCACAGTTTTTAGACATTCCAGAGGACGTTACATTTTTTTTTACATTTTGTTTAATGAATAATGGCTTCTTATTCTAGGAGTGGACAGGTCAAGAAGAGACAAACCCGTTACGTTTCATTAACTCTCCCAATCCAAGTAGTGGAAATCCGTACCCAGACCGTCATGTTTTGTTTCTCCTTGTCATCCCTGTTTTATCCCCACCCTTGTCCCTACTCATTGTTGCCATACTTTGTGTTATTTGTGCCCGTGTGTGTGTGTGTAGTTTGAGAGCACCCGCTCCTCCTCCCCCACCGAGTGCTGCCACTTCTCTCCATGGAGAAAGGTACTGTAGCCCCCCCCCCCCCTCCTCCTCTTGCCTCCAGACCTCCCTGTCTCCTGTAGTGGCTCCCAGACTTTCCACTAACGCTCTAACCCTAAGTCGGAAGCACTTTAACACATTCCCTCCCTTTCTCGTATATGTTTAACAGCCTTGCACCCTCTACTGTGCTGTGTGTGTGCAGTGTGTTTCTCTCTGCAGAGAATATCTTCTAAAATTATTGACCCTTTCCAGCCACTTCTAATGAGGGATTTCTTCCTCTGACATCACACACTTGTGCATGTGTTGTGCGTTTTTCGGCATGTTGTAACAAAATGTTGCAATTTTGCTTTTTGCAATTATGTCCTAAATTGAATAGTTAAATATTGTATTTTGTGATTAGGTGCAGCAAAATAACTCCAGACTTTGCTTTGATCCTCATCTGTGTGTTAGGTGTGAAAAGGGTTGTGTGTGAGAAGAAGAGTTCGCTTTTAAGCTACACACAAGGAAAAAGAGAGAGACCGAGAGGAACAGGAAGAAAAAGACAGCATGTAACTGTAGCCAAGCATCTCATAAAGACAGGGTTTCCAGGGAGAAGTTGGTGTTTAAGTAGTGTGTGTGAGTGTGTTTGTGTGTGTGTGTGTGTGTGTCTGAGTGTGTGCTAAAGAGAACACAGTGTCATTACCCATAAAGCCCATGTGCTGTGGTTTCCCATAGACCCCGCCTGTGCGTCTGAGTCAGAGAGAGAGGGCAGCTGTAGTGCTCTTCATTTACCCAGGAGTCCCTCCAGTCTGGTTCTCTCTATCTCCCCCCCCTCTCTCTCTCTCTCTTTCTCGCTTCCCTGTTGGCCAGATTTCGTGAATGACATTCTTTTACACTTCACCCCTGAGGTCCCCTCTCCCTTTTCTAATGAAAATAGCCTTTGAATGAAAGCCAGAAACTAGATCCAACCCAATACATTTGCTTTTTTTCATTGCCCTCTCTCTCTCTCTCACACACACACACACACACAGTCAAATACACAGTGTTCCCTGTCTCCCCCATCCCACTTCTCTCACTGTCACTCACTCCTTTACTCTCTTCTTCTCCCTCCCTTCAACCTTCTATCTCCCTTTCCTCTCTCTTGTCTTCTTCCCCCTCTTTCTCTTTTGCTCTTTCCCTGTCCCGTTTCTCTGACAGCCTGCATCCCTCTCTCTCATACTCCATCTCTAACCCCGTGCTCTCCCTGTCTGATGGTCGCTCTCAACTCTTTTCAAGCCAAAGTGCTTTTTTTGTTTGGCAAACAAATCAGCTGTGCACTCAGTCGCTTTGATTCCGTCCTTCCCTTTTTGCACCAGCAGAACTCTTTCTCCCCCCCCCCTTAATTTGTAGGGTGAAAGTTGCCTTGGTAACGGTTTCTTTTTGTGGCCAATGTTTATTGTGAGGCCCTCACCAGTCTGTAGGAGGAGTGAGTGTGACTGTGAGAGAGACGAAGAGAAACACAGAAAGAGAGAGAGAAAGAGAGAGAGTAGGGGAGAATACACAAAAGCTGATGGACCAGCTCTCAATCACACCAGCTCTTAACCATGGGGGGGGTGGAGGCTCTCGGCATCCAGGCCCACACACACACATGACTTTGTAAACTTTCTGCAAGGTAAGACAGCTTCAGCTTCTCTCTCCTGCGAGGGAAGAATTTGACATGGAGGACAGACTTGTCAGCCACTAGCCTTGCATGCTAAAAGGAGGGTATGAGCTGATTTTTCTGGCAAGAACATTTCTGTCTTAGGAAGTGGGAAAAGCAGAAGGGAGAGACAGTGTGTTATATGGTTGGGAAAAGGGGTTGCCGTTGTCTTTGCTCTGCTGAACGCCGTGCTGCAGAGGTTGTTTCCATGTTTGCATTTTTGGTTGGTTTGCTTCCTCAGATTGGAAGTTTTTGGTAGTGTCAATTTTCTCCTCTCATATTGTGGCTACTCTAAGTGGCAAACACACACACACACACACAACTGTCTCAGACTTAGTATTCATTGTGGTAGAGATGTCATTGACATTTAAAAAAAACTTTTAGTTTTGTTTGTTACAGGTCGTAGATCTTTTCAGTTCCACTGCTTCTGAATGGTGTCTAAACATGCTCTGGAATTTCTTTCAGGCAAAATACTGGGCTTCACTAATTCTGCTTCATTCTACATACCTGTCTCACCCATACATTTGAACTTAACTGTTTGGCATGCTCTTTGTGTGTGTGTTAACCAATAAGTTAATGGCGTTGTTTGTAACAAGTATTGTTTTTTGAAAAACAAAAAAAAACATTACATTATGACATAGTTTCCCACTAAGACTAGTCCTGGACTAGTCTTAATTCATGTAATCCAGGAAACCATCCCTGTGCATGATGTTGATTATGGATTAGCAATAATCTTGCTATCAACACTCACTCCATTAATCTCTCTCGCACTCATCTATCCTTACCTAACCCTGTCAGCTAACCCTGCTGTGACCTAACCATGCCATTGTGCCCATGTGTTTCCAGGCTGCTCCACCCACTGACCCCGACTCAGAGGTGGTGGCACTAGGCCACCGGCCCAAGTGCCCCATCCCTAACGTCCCCACCACGCTGGACAAGCAGACTAACTGGTCCAACCCGCTGCCGCTACCCACGCCCGAGGAGAGGATGAAAACCGACTCCCGAGTGATCACCTCGTGCATCGTGCCCATTAATGTCACGGGTAAATTACCAGAGCTTTTTTATCCTTTGCTGACCACTAACTGATCTGACCTGACCAGGGCTGTGTAGGCTATGCTTGCAAACGTGGATGTAGACGGTGCCTGATAGACCCGTATCTTTTAGGTTCATTAAGTAAATGTTTGTGTGCCTGGCGCTCAACATGGAGTAATGCGTTTGCATGACTAGGGTCAATGACTCTGACTCCCTGGAATGTCTGCTATTACAAACACTGATAAAGTGCACTCCTTTCCTCTGCCATTCTGGATAAAGCTCCAGCTGATTGGGACAAAGTGAACTATTGCAGTGACTCTACAGTATTATTTATTAAGGACGATATAAATAAAAAAAAACATTGCTCACTTCAGTTACTTATGATCCTATGAATACGTAAACTCAGGTCTGCTTGTGTGGTTAATGTTAACAGAGGTCTTTGATGTGTTGACACATGGTCAGTGATTCATAAATAACTGTAGCCTTCTGATGTTTTACGGCTCTGTTGGCCCATAGATGATAGCACCCATGAATGGGTTTGTATAAACTGGACTCTCCCGTTGACTCTGGAATCATTAGTTTTGTCCGATGACCCATCAGGAGTGTTCTCTGCTTGTGTGTGTACTGCGTTTCACTGTTGCTTAGTAAGCAATTTTGGTTCACTGGATCAAGGTAGGCAGGTGGCATATATAAAGACACCAAACCATAGGTAGAAGTGTCCTTAATTAATAGTTAGCCTTCCCAAGGACAAGCATTTTGGCTGGTGGTGACTGGAGTGCCACAGATATGAGCATTTAACCATTCCCTTGCAGAAACATTCCTTATATGCTGACACACTGTGACGTATTCATATATGATTTGTCTCGTAAGTGGCATGCAAATGCCTGCAGCCGAGGAGAGCAGTTCCGCATTGCAAGCAAAATGCTGCTGTTCTTTAATTGAAATAAGGGTTTGATGCAAGTTCTCAACGAAAGTATACTGAATGATGTATTGTGTGTATTGTTTTCAGAGGAGGTCTCCGTGTCTGCCTCCCCTCCAGAGATATCAGCCTTCCTCAGTGAGCCATGTTTTACGTGTCCATTCAGTGTGCCCTCTCAGTGTCATCACATCCCTCCCTCTAATTCACTCACAGCTACTGCTGTGGACACCCTCATGTCTCATTTGCATATAGGACTGGCAACGTACTTTGATAGTGTCCACATTGTTTTGTGTTCAGTGCTTGATGGGGCATTTTCACAAAGGTCACCACCAAATTTCCACATAGCCTTTCAAATAGCTTAACATCATCATGGCTAATAAGACAACCAGCTTAGCATGCAAATCTAACCACAGCCTACAGCAATGCGAGTTCATTATCATTAGAATGAACTGAACCCACTGTGAAACCCATGTGTAAACTCATTGAAAGTCATTGTGGAAGGGGATTCAGGTAAAAATCACACCAGTCATGGTTCATAAACTGCCAGCTTCCTGGTTGTTTGGGTGGCTTATGTGTTCTGGGAAATGCAGAGGAGGAGAGACAGTGTCCCTTGCATGCCAATTAGCCACATTAGGGGGATAAAAAAGCCTGGCCAAATTCATTTACTGTCTGCTGCATTGAGTTAAGGTGGACTTGATCTCACCAGGCCAACCGACTTTGTGTCGAAGGCTAGGCAGACGGAAATGGCACGATACAGGAGAAGTGCGGTAATTGCCTCGATGCTGAAAAGCCAGACCGGCAATCACATGACAGCCATGAAGGGTGATGAGGGCAAATGGTAAATCAGTGGCTCACACTGACTGAAACTGGGAGAGTCGAAACTGTCAAGAGACAAAAGAAGGGGGATGGCGGAAGGGGGGGGCGGTGTGGGGCGGGGTCAAAAGTGAGCTTAGGGTGCCAGGAAATGCCAGGGTTTTTATTCAGTCAAACCTATCCCCGATTTTTTTTTATTCTTTTGTTTCAAATTTGTGACCCCAATCAACTTGCATGACATTACACTTTGTATGTCTGGTACTATATGTGTGTCAATATGAAGGCATAGTGTGTTTTGATGTCAAGTGATTATGTGTTCTGTCCCTGTATTCACAATAGAGATCTGTCAGTGAATGAAATGAGGTATAAAACCAGAGAATATGCATGCCTAAACATTTAGAGCAATAATAACAAATATCCATCAAATATCTAGTCTGGAGATTGCATGCCTTCGAAATGTTCTGACAAGCATACTTAGTTGTAGGTCTAGAATGTGTCTTGCATACTGCCTCAAAAATAAAAAAGTAAATCAATCTGTGCAAGACTAGCAAAAGCCAAGAATTTAATGCAGGCAGAGAAAACAGTGTGATGAAATTAGCATCTAGGCAGCCCCCTGAGGCATGAGTGTGAGAAAGCTAAGAGGAAAGGACACGAGCACAGTCGCTGGCACACAACGGCCCCTCACATGCCTGGTCTCCCCTTTGCAGGGGTCGGCTTTGACAGAGACGCCAGTGTACGCTGCTCACTCGTCCACTCCCAGTCGGTGCTTCAGCGGAGGAGGAAGCTGAGGAGACGGAAGACTATCTCCGGAATTCCCAGGCGTGTGCAGCAGGACCCAGGTATGTTAGACTGGCTAACTCATGCAGGTGGTTCTTTTTGTGGATGTGGCCATTTGCATGTTGTTTTTACCTGGAATTCAAGACTTGAATTTCAAGACTTGAATTTAATAGTACTGTCCTTTAGGAAAGTGTTTGTCTTTATTCATTAAGACCGTCCTTAAACCACCCTAAAGAAGAAAAGGTACCTAGGAATTGACATATGAAAATGAGAAATCCGTGCTATCCATTTCACTGACATCTACAGTTTCCTTGATATCTTCAGTCTCCATTGGGCTTTCTTTCCTAACAGAATGCACCTTTGTTTTGTCAGACTCGGATGAGTCTCCTGTTGCCAGGGAGCGGACTGTGATTGTGCACGCGAGCCCCGAGGCCTGCCAGGACGAAGACACGCTCATCAGCCATCTCAGCACCAAGGACTCTGGCTGCCAGACGGAGGAGTTCCTCATTGCTGCCACAGCGCCCTCACGCAGGCGGATACGATCTCAAAGAGGCCAGGTTGTGACGGTCTCATTATCGCACTCCACGGGCAACATCTCTTCCCTACCTGACAGCTCTGACGCCATGTACAGCACCTCCATGGGAGCCCGTCTGCGCTCTCGGAGCCTGCCCCGGGATGGTAAGCACCTGGTGGACGAAGACCACGACGAGAGTGACGAGGATGATGACGAAGAAGAAGAGGAGGAGCTCTCGCCATATGAGGCAGAAGACTTCTTGCCGGTCCTCGGGGAGCACATCCTGAAGGATGAGGAGGAGAGCACTGATGACCAGGCAATCCCTGATCACCAACTGGGCAGTTTAAAGTATAATCAGCACACAGACAGCCCAGAGCACGGCTGGCTGGAACGTGGGCGGTCAAGGCTCCCACGAAAAACAGACATGGGGAGCTGTGAGATCTCTTCCAGCTCTGACACATTCAGCAGTCCCATTCATTCGGTGTCCAACGCCGGCGTGTTGACCGGTCAGATGGACCATAAGGAGGATCATCAGTCTTCAAGTGGTAACTGGAGCGGAAGCAGTTCCACCTGCCCTTCACAGACATCTGAAACCATCCCTCCTGCTGCCTCCCCTCCACTGACAGGCTCCTCACACTGTGACTCGGAGCTGTCTCTAAATGCAGCTTTGCACGCCAATGACGACACCGGTGGTTTTGTTCTGGACCCCTACCCAACGGACAGACTGCAGAGCCTGAGGGGCCACAGGACAGGCTCTTTCATCTCCACAGCCACAGACATGCTGGATGACGCAGGGGTCAGCACTGCCAGTGAGGGGGAGTGGGGCTACCCGCACCACCGGCACAGCACGTCCTGCCACCAGGACTTTAGCCCTGAACACTCGCGTGAGGAAGAGGGCAGCTTGGAGTGCCCAAGTTTTACCAGCATAGCCACCTTCGAGAGCCTGACAGACAAACCGCCGTCGGACAAGGCTGATACAGTCTCACACTACTCGGTGGACACAGAAGGCTACTTTACCTCCATGCACTTTGACTGTGGTCTTAAAGGTAGCAAAAGCTTCACTTATAACTATGCAGCTCAAGAGCAGCGCCATGCAGAGTACAGAGGCCACATGACCCTCGGGAGACACTGCCTCTCCCTGAGGAAACCAAAGGCGAAGCCAGCTCCGCCCAAACGCAGCACGTCCCTGAGAAAAATCAGTGGTGGTGGTGGGGGTGGAGGCACACCTCACAGCAAGAGCGAACCAAAGATAACCAGTGGGCAGAACCTGCCAATGTCTTCCAGGGAGAGGAAGCTTCAGCTTGACTTGGCCAGTGCCTCGTGTCAGGCAGATGGTGTAGAAGCGCTTGAAGCTTGGGGTGTGGAGACTGCCAGTGAAATGCCTGACATCACACTGTTTGTCTCTGGTGAGACACACTCTTTCAAGGATGAAGGGGCTGTGCAGTCTGACTATGCTGACCTCTGGCTTCTTAACGACTTGAAATCGAATGATCCTTACAGGTCATTGTCAAACTCCAGCACCGCAACGGGTACAACTGTCATCGAATGCATCAAGTCGCAAGAGAGCTCTGAGTCTCAGACATCTCAGTCGGGTTCACGAGCTACCACCCCTTCACTGCCTTCAGTAGAAAACGAATTCAAGCTTCCCTCACCAGAGAAGTTGATTGGCCTTGCCTCACCCTCTAGTGGATATTCCAGCCAATCAGAAACCCCGACTTCTAATTTCCCCTCAGCTTTCTTCCCAAGTCCCTTGTCCCCAAGCAGTGGCAAGAGGAAGCCCAAAGTTCCAGAGAGGAAGTCATCCCTCTCCTCCTTACAACAACAACAGCAACAGTTATCCAGGAGGGACCTAGAGCTGCCAATCATACCTCCAACCCACCTTGACCTAAGTGCTCTTCACAACATGAATAAGCCTTCAGCCCACCGGAGCCAGATCCACATCCTCCACCAGAATAAGCAGAGGGTGGCGGCTGCAGTGGCAGCCAAAGCAGCTGCTGAATCTACTGTCGGTGCCGTCACCATGTCCATTACCCCCAAGGCGCTCCGTTCAGTCCAGCTGCGGTCGGTCGGGAAACCCACTGAAGGGAGTAGCGAGCAGCTCGGCATCAACACAGCCACGCGGCCCAAGTGTCCCACTGTGACCATCAGCACCACCCCGGCAAACACCAAGCCTATACAATCACGGAAACCTCCACCCTACAGACCCCAAGAACCCCACACTGCTCAAGAGCACTGTGAATCACTGTTTACTCCAGGCAACAGAGCCACGGCAAAGGATGTAGCAAGTCAGAGCAGTGTGAAATTTAGGCATGACAGGCTTGCGCCGATGCCCCTGTGGAGTATGGCTGCTTTCCGGGCCCAACCAGACCGTGGCGGGTTTGAAGATGACCCCTTGGTTAGTGGGACTGATAGCCAGGGGTTCTCTGAGGGCACAGTTGGTTCTGAGGAAGAGAAGTCAGGTTTGAGCATCACAAAGCCTCTCTTTTCTGAAAGCAGCACGGACGTGGAACAAAACGAAGCGCTGAAGCCTGAGCTAAAAGAAGAAAGCTCAACGTTGTTGTCTCTGACTAAGACAGGGTCTCCACCGACCCTGCATGGAGCAGCCAAGAGGTCTGGAAGTTTTGACCAAGTGCCTGATATAATAACTCAATCAGAAACATTGCAAGCTTACTCAATCAGCGATGCTGGTAACCCAGAGGAGGACAATGAAACATCAGGTGTTATTACCAGAAGTGCCTCACAGGACAGCAGGGAGGAGATCTCCTTTTCAGACACAGAGGACTACTTCAGCAAAGGTATGGTAGTGCTTTGCTTTTACACTATTCTTCTATACCATATTTGTCACCAATATGACACCTAAGTCATAGATAGTGCTGTAAAGATAGCATGTCTTGGGTATCTGAAAATACTTCATCAGAAAAGCCATGTTACTTGAATGATTTTTGATTTCATTCCAGAGTCCACACCCAGTGATCCCGCAGTATCTCCATTAAATGATGACATTAAATCTGACGAAGACAGTGTTTTCCTGTCACCAAATAGGAGCCGTACGACTGAGGATCTCTTTGCTATGATTCACAGGTTAGTGACCTAATTTGTAATGTTTTCCCTCCTTTTTGGGAGGGGGGATTCTTTTCTAGGCAAATATAATCTTCATTAATTATTCAATAACTCTGTTATTGTTTTCCCATCATATCCCCATAAATTCCCATTCATATGGTTCATGAATGTCATTTAGTAATCAACCCAGAATAGAAACTTTAATGTTCAAGGCCTAGTTGCAAAATAGAATGTGAAAAAATTTACATTGTAGAACATTTGTAGATTCTTAGGTACAATAATGTTGCCCTGTACTGCTCTTCTGCCCAGGTTCTCTGTAGAATGAACAGAATAGTCAGTAAATTTTTTGCTTCTTCAGGTCCAAAAGGAAAGTGCTTGGCAGAAAGGACTCTGGAGACCTAGGTGGGCGTAACAGGTTGGGTGGTGCATCTGCCAGCACTCCATCCAACAACACTCTGACCTCTCCAACCACACCTGTTACACCAACCACACCTACTACACCGACAGGTTCTCAGAGAGTTCCAGGACAAATCTACAGGAATGCGAAGAAGTCCAGCACCACTAACGAGGAGTTTAAGCTGCTGCTGCTGAAAAAAGGCAGTCGCTCTGATTCCAGCTACCGCATGTCGGCCACAGAGATTCTCAAGAGCCCAATTGCACCAAAGTCTCCCGGTGACTCGTTCACAGAGTTAGGCAAGCAGCTGAGTGATCCCAGCTCTCCCCAGCATCAGCAGTCCCCGCCTGACACATCCGAGCAGCTGCCCAGCCCTTTCCCTAAAGCCAACACAGAGGGGTTTAGCCCTAAAGCCTTTCCTGCCACTGCCTCCTCGCGGCCAGGGCGCTCTAGAATACCACCTGCTGCAAACAGCAGCCGGTACAGCACACGCAGCCGGCTGTACACAGCACCCATGCAGGCCATCTCAGAGGGGGAGACGGAGAACTCCGATGGGAGTCCCCATGATGACCGCTCCTCTTAAGAGTATGCACCTTCTGCTTTAACACTGTAAACGTTATTAACACAAACAGAAGTTTCTAAAGAAGGCTCAGCAGGACAGATAAAAAGAACAGCACTCAGATGGAGCTTTTTCTCTGACAGCTGTGTTGTTCGATGACTATTTGATGTGTGCATCACTGAAAACTACACAAGGAGAAAAAAAATAGAAAAAGAAAAACTTTCTGAGTTTGTACCCTTTTTGTATAACAGAGCAGGTGTGAACTGGTTTTAGGACAACAAAGCCTACTGTAGTGATAATGTAGTAATCCACTATAATTTTTTAAAAATATTTGACATTTTTAAAATGCTGCAGTCCATTAAAACTACATAATGAAATCACTTTCACAAGCAGGTTAGCAAATGTAGTGATGAACTATAACAGCATTCATGACAAGGGCACAAGGGCATGATTCCACAGATGCCCAAGCAGCCCTTCTTCGTAACTTTTCAGAGAAAACACTATTTCATTATGAAATGATATTAAACTAATATTTCAAACATAATGTACTGAATATGAAATTACTGTGAAAAAAGTGGTCCAGAATTACAAGTCACGTGCTAATTTGTCTATAGCAGACACTTGGGACAATCTAATGGTGGCCTTTTGTACAGTGGGTCTTAGGATTGATTAAGCTGATAGGCTCCATGTTTTAAGACTGTCAGCTTTTTTTGAGACAGGTCTGAAAAATCTTCAGCTGGAAGCTTAGCAGGGTAGGTTCTGCGTCACCTACAGCACCTTTGCACTTCTCTCAGTTCCTCAAGAATACCACTTTATAGAGTTTTATATGAAATTAATGCCACATTATAAAAGTTGAGAAAGATATACATATATATATATATATAAATATATATATAAAAAGGTTATATACATATATGTTTTTAACGACACAAGCTCAAAATGGCAGTGAAATCCTTGTCAGTGGCACATGGCTATGCCTGTCTTAACAGTAGCTTTTAGGTGAGCTTAATATACTGGGGTCTGTCACATAAACTTCAATATAAAAGGCATGCTACTTGAAGTGCAGCTCTTCTATTTTCATGAAACAGTTGGTATTTCTAAATCTTCCGTTGGAAATACATTGCTCTCTTGGCAGTTTTCACATTTTGTCACTTGCTCAAAAAAGTTATTAAGACTTATCACGTGAAAAATGACCACCATCATGGCTTTGTGGAAAATCTAAAACAACGTGGTTACCCAATGTATTCTGTGAATACCTCTGCAATTATGTATCCTGTTGATTTGAGATTTTATGATGTTCACTAGAAGGTGAATAATTTAGTCATCATGTTCACACAAACACATGGCAGGATGAACACTGTGCAATTTAGAATATACAAACAAACCCTGTGATTGCAGGGTAGCAGAACACCTTGACCAGCATGTGGTTAAGTGTGTTCTGTTGCATATTGTACCCTTGTCTTCTCATTATACGCATGCATTTGAAAAAAAAAGCTAAGTAGGGGAGTTAAGTTTGGAAATGGGGAAATATATAAATATACCTATATATACATAAACAAAAAAAATCTCATATCTTGTGAATTAGCATTGTCAACATCATTTGAAATCGTCTCGTCAGTATGTTGAGTATTTGTATACTGTAACCATTTTCTTCAATCTGTACGGTAGTGTTTTTTTGCCATATCTAAGCAAACTTACTTGACAATCTTAATCAAATCTTGTATGGGTAGTTTGGATGGCAACTGGAGAGGAGGCTGTGAAGCGAAAGGGTTTGAGCCGTGGCTGAAAAACAAGGGTCAGAGAGCTTGGGCCTTGCACAGGCCAAGGTGGCATGGTTAGCCTGGTGTTTCCGAAAGGCGTTCTACGTGATCATGGGTGTGCGTATGCAATGTTGCGAGGGACGTGGAAAGTGTTAAGTTGGAGTAAGACGGATGGTCTTTGACTTGGAGTAGGGCTCAAGAAAAAGTAGATGTTCATTGTGCAGCTATATGCTGTTGCCGTTTAAAGAAAATGGGACACTGTCTTGAGACTACTTTACCAGGATGAAATAAGAGAGCAAAGTCATGTCTGAGAGAGTGCGTGTCTCGTTGTGGTGTTTTATGTGAGAGACTTGCAATGTCTCTTTTTTTCTTGAGGTTTAAATTGTGAGAAAATATGTATATACATAGATTTTCTTAAACACATCACATACCCCTATTTTTTGTTTCATTCCCAGACCTTGGATGTGGTTTTGGAATCAAACCATTTTTAGCATGCTGATGACTCAAATGATTATTTAGATATATTTTTATTTTTGGTACTAAAATACTAAACATTCAAAAAAGGTTAGGAATTTCCATTCAGAATTGGATATTGAAGAAATAATTGTCCTGTATTTGATCTTTATAATGGCTTAGAACTCGGAGCATAACACATTTCAGCAAAGATTTAATTATTATTTTATTATTATTTTTGAAAAATGTCAGCTAAGCAGACACATCAAGTATTGAATTGTGCATAATTAATGATACATACTGATAATTTTGAAAACTGTGGAGACCCTCTTAAAAGCTGGAAAAAAATACAGATAAGCTATAGCATGTGTCAGCCCAACATTGAAAATAATGTAATGCTCCCATGTCATACACACAAAAATGCCCATCCCATTGACTCACTACATTGTTTGCTAAGGAAATACTGGTACAGACACAGAGTACTGTCTCACTCAGTATGAAACTTTTTCAAAACAGCTTTGTAGCTATACCTCTCTACCTGCATTTTTTTTGCATGGCAGGGAGTCATCAGGCTAGTCTCAAAGCTTTTAACTTTTAACATCATTCTGGCAAAACCAACAAGTGAAAACAATAACAGCTGCCTCCTTTGACCACATATCTGTTAAGGTATTACTGCTCCCCAAAGAAAGAGATGGTCTACTGTTGGTTTACATTGAAATGGCTTACACGCTTTTATACACCTAAACAAACGTAAATGTTTCAACATCCACATTTTACAGGGTACAGAGGGCAAATATTATCTTTGCTATCATTCCAGGAATTGAAAGTATAACTTAGATATTTGCACTGATATAGTGGAGTTTGTGAAGTATTCATTTTGTCTCTTGCTGTACCTAAAGTTATTTGTATAGGATTTCCATTTTAAACACTTTTATTTTGCTTTATAACTGAATTAAACATGTTCCAAGGGAAGAGACACAAATAGCATACTTTTACCAAAGGGTCTAAGTTGTCTACTGGTGTAAGCAAAGACATTTAAGGTTACTTGACTCAAGTAAATATCACAAACATTAAATTGTCTACGTACATAACTGTTCCGGTACTAGATGCAGCTCTGTCAGGCTGAAAACTTCAATCAAATAGATTCACATCTGTTTTGTATTTTTGTACAGATTTGTAAATACAATACCTTTCTAAATTGTTGCAAAGGTGTTTCTTTTGTAAAATGTTTTCAAAGTTTACATTACTTCCAAGCCTTTGTATATTTTTGAGCTGTGCAACTCTTTAAGTCTTGTATTTATTTTTTAGTAAACATTGTGAAAATCCCATTGTAAATCTCTGAACGATGATTTGCCAGCATGACTGGCTGCTTAGTAAATGTGCATAGAAGGAGCCAATAAATGTGACTGCTTTGAAATCCAACCTTGACTTGTTTGTGTGACAAGTGTGTGTCAAAAGGTTTGTGCTTATTTATTCCAAGAATACTAAAAGGAAATTAATGCAGCAGTGAGTGTCAGTAATGGCTTGACAATTGACATAATATTGTTCCATTGTCCCATCAGAAATGACTCTGTAAAAACTAATGCATACTAATTATTTCTGTCTATTGACAATATAACATAGACCTGTAGATAGCAGTAAAATGACACAATAGCAAACACAACATTGCAACTGTATATTTTGTTAGCAATAGACTTTACCTCATAATGATTAATTTCTCTTGCAAAAAGTTTGAAATGGAAGAATTCTTGCCATTATGTATTTTCACTGCTATGGAAGTCTAAAATAAGCAAAGGAGAGCAGCAGTCTGGGGTCAAGGTGGCAACATGACGTGTCAGTAACTGAGTTCTGCAGTAGCCTACCAGAGAATTTTCAATATGGGGAGAATGTTCACTCTCAGAATCCTTCTGAGTGGAACTGCAACAGGAAGGAGCTCCCGAGCAAGTGATTAATGAATGGGTGGCAATGGAGCTGCACCCCCCAATACCACATTTCTCTTTATATAATTTTTTCTCCTAAAATTGCATTAATGCATGCGATGCATGATAACTTGACTTGACAATTAGTTGACCAATACAATTTTTAGTGTTGTTATTCCTAAAAACCGTTTTAAAGTTTACATGTCACGTGACACAAAAGCAAACCACTTTACAGCTATCGTTACAGTCGGCAGCTGGTGCCAGGTTCAGCTCATGACGGTCGAAATCAGTCGTGATTTCTCGCTGACCAACCCGCATCCATGAGCTAAATGCTAGCATGTTACACGGAAAGCGGCCCATTCTATGACAAGCAGAAAGCACATGTGTGACTTTTAATTTCATTTCTAGTGGAAAATCTGTACTCAGGTAGCTACTACAACAACGTATATTAAGAAATTAAGTTGTCAACTGTGACAACAATGAGTTTTAGCCGCTTAGCTCCATAGACCACAATTCATTTTTCACTTGCTCGACTGCAAAACTAGCGGAATTTCAACAGATTGCAGGCAAAATCCGGTACAATGGAGTTAATAGAGAGTGGACCGGCTCCCCGTAGACGGGCTCTGCTATAACTTGAGGAACTGTGGCCTTATTGGCGCCTTTGCCAGTGCCTCACGTTAGGCATTTTTGTAGGCCATATGGTAGCCTATTATTTCCTATTACTGCATTTGTGTATTTAGGGTTACAGTAGCCTATAGCCTACACAGGGTTTACAAAAACATAGGCTACAAAATAGTTTTTAAAAATTACACCTAATTTAAAATATAAGTAGAATTTGTGAATTACAACTGGATTCAAGGAAGTTTATCGTCAGTTGCAGGCATACACACCTTTTATCAGTATATTGTGCATAAAAGGGTCCAGGAGATGGAAAAAAAAGAGGTAGGATAACGGGCGCAAAGAAAAACGAATCCTGGGGGACAATCAAATTGTCACGTGTCTGATATTTCAGTAGCTTATGTCTGATATTTCAGTATTTTCTGTACAATTAATCACGGATCTAAGGACCCATCAGACTACACAACGCGGTTATGTGTCTATTAGTTTTATTATGAACACAGGCTACTGTGACAGGCAGCTGATAGCCTACCAATCGTTGACCGTTCTATATAGCCTAGGCTACTGTATGGTTAAATCCAAAGTTGCGTTCACATATCCTAGTTCCTGTAGAACGGGTGTGGTGACGGCCATTTCAGCTACATTATAGTCTACCTCGGAAACGGATTGAACGCATCAGTTGAATTCTTCATCAGCTATGTCGGCAAACAGTGAGTCAACATGCGACTGTTTTATTTCCCTAACAAACTAGACACATCCTACATATCATGGTAGCCTAGGTTAGGCTACTTGATATTATAGATCTGAAAGATGCCCGTTTGGGTTGCCAATGCAGGTAGGTTAGTCACCAGGAACCCAACGACGTTCAACGGGTACGGTTAAGATTCACCATTAAAGTTCATAACATTGCTTATGCACAAAATCGTAAACAGACAGTATTGCCGATTGCAACACCATCACCATAACGTTAAATGTTACAGAACGATGAATAGGCAACCGTGTAAAAATAGACGGTGTAGAACGTCGCCTGCGTGTAAATTGCGAATAGTCTAAGTTGTCCTTTCGGAGCGCTATTTTTATAGTGACCTATGCATTTAGGGAGGAAAGTAGCATAATATTTCCCAATCTATAAAAATCTAAATGCTTTCACGTCAGACACTGTTAGCTATGTCTCCGTCTTTGTTCTAATCGTCCAATTTTCCGCAGCGCGGATGCGTTCCTCCATTGTTGATAGTTGAGCAAATTTGACAGGGTCAAAAACGGTTTTCTCATCTGTCTCACTTTTTTCGTCATCCGGCATCGTTTGCGACGATTTTTATGTCAGTAGCTTAAATACAAAATACAAAGGACTTCCTACATCGTTTCTTGGCTAGATCATGATGCGCAGCCGTTCCGCCTTTGCAGGCGTGTCCAGGGTAGCGCCTCTAAGGCTATAAGTGGTTGGCAAAACTACCTAGGCTACTTGACTATTAGCCTATATTATAGTTCGTAATCATCAACAATTATTTGTTTTAGGCTGTGTGCAAATAAAGATTGAAGAAGATTATGACCAAGTATTGATTGAAGATGACGCTTCAAACCTGACAGGAAATTCCTCTGCTGCATCTTCACATATTCAGAGTAAGTCTAATTATTCTTACAGTATAATTCAACATGGTCTGAACCCTATTTGTCTACTTCAAACTAGCAGTTCCAGCAAGACATTAGTTGCAGGTGAATGTGTTTGTTTGTTGTTTCTTTTAAACAATCTTCTTATTTTTTACATAACAGAAAGACAGCAGAGGGATAACGGCAAGCAGCCCAGTTCATGTCCCACACAGACACCCAAGAGGTGTAACCCAGAAGAGCAGAGGGTTAACTACAGCTTTCACAACACAAAAGGGCAGGGCTCTGTGTCATTAGCCTGCAATATGGTAAGTTTTGTTATGTGAAAATGTTTAAAGGTTCCCAGCGACACAATACAATTTTTACTTTGTTTTTTTTTTTACTACCTAGTGGCTCTGAAAATGAACTACCTCCTCTGTCAGCTCAAAGTTTAAAACTCAGTAATGCATATTGCCAAAGAATCCACACTTGAGCTAACTTGCAATCAAAACGTTAAAATTGGCCAAGCATTTTGGTCAATCCACCAATTGGATTGGCCAAAAAGCTGAAATGGGATATTGACTTAAATGCAAGGTCACTGTGAAGGCAATACACATTACACAGATATGACAAGGACTGTTGAGTGGAGGTGACAGGTTTTGGATTGATTAAATTTAAATTGACTTGCACATTTATCAGGGCAAGACGACTCAAGACAGCTCACTTTCAAAGGACTCTTTTGGCACTGATCATCTAATAACCTTGGGTGAAATCCTTTCTTATTGCCAGGTAGGACATAATGTTAATAATCAAAGTACATGTTATATATGCAATGGTTATATGCAAAAATGAAGTATATTTTATAGTAATTTAGCATATAACTATAGTAAATGTAAAAAGTAGAATTTTGATGATTTTTCTTTTTTAATTGATGAAACCAAGCCAATCAAAATTATATAACTGTAAATTAAATGTAAAATGTATTTGAATATAAGTACCACTTTCTATGACTTCAGTATTCAGAAAGCATTCATTAAGGGTTATAATGCACCCTTATGCATGAACATGTGTCCATTCCCATGACTACTTATAAAGCTTATATGCTTTTAAAACTTAAGTGCAACAAGTGTCACAAAGCCTTTTAAAGCTTCACTTTGTAAATTGTGCCTTATTATGCCAATTGGTAATGACAAATAATTAACATGAATGAAACGCTAAGTGCTACGCTAAGAGAGATGAACACATGATCAGCCTACTAACGAAAATCAATAAGGCACTATACAGTAAATGGCCTGCAGCCTTGTAATGAAAAATTATAAACAGTTATGAATGACATGAAATGGCATTAACCCAATGAATCTTTCTTGATGTCTTTTATGACTAAAAAAATAATTTTATTATATCAGGTTATGTATGGAGCGATTCAGAAACTGGATGAAAAATTTGAACAACTACAAGCCAAAGTGACAAATGTTCACATAATCCAGATGACTCCAGATGTGTTTCCACTCCAAAATGTAATCCTCACCATAGCCATATTTCCATTATTTTTGAGCCATACATCATTGTTTATTGGTGCATAATGTACACAAGGTTAGGATTTGACCACCGTTTGTTTATATGGTTTTGCAGCTTGCATCAAAAACACCATCTCTGTCCACAAGCAAAGTCCCTTCTGCTGTTAGTGTAAACACATCTTCAGTGGCAGACCCAGTCCTGTCCATGCCACAGTTGGTGCGTGTGTGCTCTCCACCACCCCCTGCCTCTGTGGAGGTGAAGAGGCCCCCAGCTCTCTCTCCAGTCCCAAGATTTCCCAGCCCTCCCAGTTTGGCCCCCCAGGGTACAAATGATTCACTGGTCAAGAATGCAGTTACAGCACACACTTCAAACCAACCCCCCCCACACACACACACACACACACACCACACGTCATCACAACATAGACTAAAAAACAAACTGTTAGCTAACATTAATTAAATAGGGTGTGGGCTAATCAGCCTGTGCCCCATTCGGTTAGAGTTAGCTGCTGATTGGATTTCTGGTCTATGTTTAATTTTCCTCATTGTTTGACAACACCTGGTGACCTTGAACAATTGCTATGGATTCACACTGGATCTCTCCTTCAAGATTAAACAAGACCGATTATTGCCCTATCTTGTTGGGTCTTATCACTTACCCTTCCGTTCAATTCACAATTCATCTCTATAAACACTATTAATCTAGTTAACTTCAGAAAGTGACCATTTCATTACTCCGTTGGTAATCCTATTGTAGCCATCATTGTTTTCTGTTTGTTTTGTTTTGTTTTTAAGATTCTATTCTCTTAAATATGTTACACAGTGTGGCTGGGCAACAGGAAGAGGAATGTGTGCATCAGCCAGAGTGCCCTTCATAAAGCAAACCTGATGTCCAAGCCTGGAAGGGCTGTTCGATTCCTCATGCGCTGTGTATTCTCCATGGAGGAGATGAGCTGTAGCAACACTCTTGGTGACGTCACCAGGGGCCTGAAGAAACTGGATCCAAATAAACTGAGTGCCATCCGAGGTAGGGGAAGGTGGAAGTATTGATTTCCTTTAAAAGCAGGCCGTGGATTTTTATTGTTGTTTTATTATTGTTAAATTAATTAAAAAAACTTTAACTATTTGGTTAAATTTTAATGGATAATGGTTATTTATTTTAATGTGTCCTTAGAATGGCTGGCCAAAAGGTATCCAGGCTATGACCTCAAAGAGAAAGGCAAAGACTGGAGAAAATGTATGTCCATTATGAATTCAACAGCAAGGTACCTACGACTGATGGCCAAAAGGCGAGGGGTAAGTCCGGGTCAATACAACTAGCCATAAACAGAACACAGTCATACACACAGAACACAGCCATACATGCATGTGGCTTACTGTCTCTCATTCATGAACAGCTGAAAATGCAGGAGAAGAGCGAAGAAATGGCAAAGCCTCTTGGCCTGACTGAATCGCACATCAAACCCATCCCAGAAGCAGAGGCAGACACAGAGCCTGTGGCAGAACAGCCCATGGACAACTATGTAGCAGAAATGGAGGACCCCACAGAGTTAGGGGAGCCAATAGAAGAGCACACAGCAGAGATCGATGTGGAGCTGTCTGAAAGTGAGGAAGAGGACGATGCTAGTTTAAGTACACAGACAGGAAATGAGGAGGAAAATAGTCCCATATCCTGCTCAGATATTGCATACGGTAATTATCATCTGAAACACATCAAAAGGCATTATATTCTTTAGCATATTGAAACTTGAAATTTCTGTGCACAAAATTGGATTTGATTTGTAGAGTATCTTGGGAACCCGGAGCGGGATGTGAAGGTACCACAGTATGCCATGTTTACAGCCCTGCAGCGGACTAGACCGGAGCTGGCAGCACGGGTCCTGATCAAATACATGTTTCCTGAGGAAGTGCTCGTCGTGAGCAATGTACATGGCAACGTGGAAAGTGGTATCCGAGCTCTAGACTACAACAAAATTTCTGCTCTCAGAGGTAAGGGGGTGAAGTGTATGTTCGTTCACATTTGTTCCGTGTTACATACCTATCCTTGGGTAATTGGGTGACCTGGGGTTGATTCAGGAACCCACCATTGTCCAATGGCACTTCTGATAGAAATATCAGCTCAACATTTACAATTTTACTATATTCTTAGAACACCTGCAGGAGCGTTTTCCCTGGTTACTGCTGGAGGAGGATGGACAGGACTGGAAGGTTTGTGTGGGAGCAATCAACAGCACAATCCGCAAGTTCAGACATGACCTCAAAATGGGCAGGGGGCGCAAGAAAGGAATATAAGGAGAGACACCAGTGACATACAAAACCTGAACATTTTACTTGGTGAAAGATTGAAGTGGTGCCCAAAATCTATTTTTCTTTATAATACTGACCCTGCATTTTCTGTTATTAATTTTTCGACTTATATATGCAAGTTATTTGTGAATGTAATCATCTGAATATGCTGTAACTATTATACAGTAAATGGATTCATATGGAAATGTCATCGTGTTCAGTTAAGGCAACTGGAGCTTGAAAACGTTTCACTTTCCACCCAGAAAGCTTCGGCAGTTCTGACTGATGTTGGAACCAGGACCTTATATTTCTGGCCTGTGGGTGTGAACTGTAGACCACACCCCTGATCATGTGATCAAGGATCAGAAGAATCACCCATTTAATTAGCATAGTCAATGTGTGAGGATCAAAGAATCAGGGATCACATTAATCACTCATTAACATAATGTGTAAATAAATATTTGTAATTGAATATTTGAAGTTTATTTGAAGCTTTTAGTGATGCCAAGTTAAATACTTGCATTCACATCAGCTATGAGTGAACAGAAATGAGAGGACATCAAGTTGCCTACTGTGAGTCCTTGCATTCAAAGTAGTACAAAAAGATAAACAAGTGTTTATCGGGATTAAGATGTGTTTAATGTGTGTTTGAACGGAAAATGTAAAATATTATATAAAATATCGAAGCAGCATAAAAAAAAAACAAGAAAAAAAATCATCACTGAGATCAAAGTGTTGCAACAAAAAGTTCAAAGACTCAAGTTGTACACGCTTGCTTAACTTCAATGGACTTCAGGCAAAGGGTTCTTGGTTGGTGTGGTATCACTTTTCAGCTTTCTGGTAATAGTATTCAGAACTCCCAAACATTCAGCCCAGGCTTTTCCCTTCACCTCCAGCTTGTGCATGGGGTACATCTCCGCAAGCCACTCTGAATGCAAAGATGAATGTTGTCATTCTTTAAAGTAGGTAAAAAAAGGTATGCCTAAAAGTAAATAGTACTAAAAGCATATGCAAACTAGTAAGTCTGATCACTAACAGAAGTGCAGATTGGATCCCTGAAGAAAAAACAACTCCTGTTGGATGTCCTGCTGGTGTAACTTCACTTAATTCTTTGTTTTGTGTGAGTTACAAAACTCAGTCACAGTTATGCAATGCTATACTTTATCTATAACCCTAGGGAAGTTATGATCAATTAATTCCTATATTTTTAATTGTGATTAATTGTAAATTGTCTTGATCATAGTGTTCAGTTAAGACAACTAGACTTTTTTGAACTTGAAAACGATTCACTCTCCATCCAGAAATCTTTGTCATTTCATCCTCCATCCCTATTCATTTATATAAGCATGGGTTCGGTATGAGTGGATGGTTGTCACGTGTTGTGTCTTTAATTATGTGATAATTTATCTTTATATAAAAAATGTTAACATAAATAAAAACAGTGAAATAAACTAATGAACAAATGTACACAAATGAGAGGCAACATCAAAAATACTGAACCTCGGATGGCCTCTAGTTTGTTCGGACTGAGCTCGCGGATGCCTCTTCGAGGATTCCCAATCACAGCACTACAGCTGAGGACACTCTGTGGAAAGACTGCATGTAGCACTGGTACCAAAGCCTTCTGTGGCTCATCCTGCTTAAAGGCCTCCATGTAAACAGAGTATGGGATCCACACTTTCCTGAAGGCACTGCCAATCATCACTGCAATTCATGAGAGAATAAATGCTGACAACAATGCATACAAAGCACAATTACAACCATTATGTAAAGCACTATTTTTCTGTGGGCAACATCTGTCAGTCTGGGTAGTCAGTCAGGTCTGACAGTAAGACAAGTCTGACAGAAATGTCTGTCTGAGATTGTAAATATCAAGCTATAGTACTAGTACCTAGTTTCGGAATCAATTAACTGTTTAAAGGGTAGGGTAGGAGATCCTAAAAATGTTTGAGCAAGCTACATTTTTAAAGACGTTAAAGTCCAGACTTCTTTCTTAAGACCTCCCATGGCTTCAGTATACAGGAACGAGAAGGGAGGCAGAGGCTTTAGTTAGACATGGACATATCACCATTCAATCAATCATTTAGATGGATTGCATGAAACAAGTAGATGGTGTTTTTTTGCCCTGTCATTTCCACAAGAGACATGTTTTTACTCACCTTGCTGTTCTTTTCCATCAGAGGTGCTTTTGCTATTAGTAGTCTCATGTCCGTCTTCTACTGAGCCCACTACTGCAGATCTCCTCCCCTGTAGCTCAGAAAGAATTTTGGCCACTTTGCTGGCACATGGGCCGTCGTCATGAGCGACAGGTGAGGTTACTCGTCGTTTGGGTTGGTTTGCTCTTACGGGAGGCTCTTTCCGAAAAGGTAGATCCCTCTTCCTGCTGGCAGCTTGACTCTTTCCACTGCCTTGGCGTCTTCCTCGTTTTCCTCCTCCTCCTCTTCCTCCTCTTCCTATTTGTGCATTTCTGCTTGTGTCGGCCATTACAGCCTCCCCAGAGTAACCTTCAACTTGGGACCCACATACAACAGGATTTTCATTGCTTGGAAGCTTACACTGGGACTTTCGACTTATCCTAGGTGACTGGTTTCTTCTTAAAATTGATGAAGTGCATGGCTGAAGACGCAAGAGTTTACAGGTTCTCATGTAAATTATATGACTAATTGCTTACTTAAGGGCAATTCCATTTCAAATCAACACAGAAATTTTGATTTGGACAAATTGATCTTAACAAATTAAGGACAGTGGTGTTAGGTCCATTTACACTGATATGGAATGGCAAACCCAGTTAAACGAATTTGGAATCTAAGTACTAGTAGTTGTAAATGTGGCTTGTACCTCAAACCTTTGGAGACCTACACCATATTTGGCTGTGTAAAGCTGAGTGTGTGATTATGGGACTGTAGGTCAACAGTCTTATTGGAGTATTATTGGAGTAACCTCATTTTCATAACAAAATTGTCAAGATCTTGTATAATTAAACCAAGAGAGAAATTGTAGACAAGCATGATTTTTGCAAGTGCCCTAAACCAGAGATGGCAAAAGATGGCACATTTTCCATACTAAATTAGAAGTATAGATACATATGTAAAATAATGCTCTGGTAAATGTGTAAAACTACTGACCTCCTTACTCAACTAAATGTGAAAAATATAGGCTCTAAAATGAACTTCATGTTGGTAAGACACATTTATATTGCTCTAAACCTAAAACATTGGTAAAATTCCTAAAATACCATAGGATAGAAATAACTCGTCTAGAAATATTGTTGTTAAAATGATATTGTTGTTAAAATGTCATAGAGTAAAAGTAAAAAATACTCAATTATAGACACCTGAACATGTAACTGAAGTACAGTACTTGAGTAATTGTAAATCTCTAGCCCAATCAGGAATACAAACCATATGCCAAGCTTATGGGGGTATAATAACATTTCAAAACCACTGATACCAACTCATGATGTTAGCTATGTACTAAGTTGAGCTATGTACAAAAAAAGACTAAACTGATTGCGTTATGTGGGACAACATGGGCCATACCTCCTTTGTAGTGTTCTTGTTCATGTGGAGATACAGCCAGGAGCAATCAGCTTGAAGGCTGTCAATTTTCTGTTCAAGCCTCTGTACAACTGTACACAATGTCTTATCAGAAAGACAGAAACAATGTTTTAGCTGGCTATTCCCCGTCAGATTTTACTAGAGCACTTTTACAAGAAGTCAACAGTCAAGTGCCTAATACTACAACAATGCAAAGCAGAAAATAGTTACCTGCCAAGCATTACATAACTGTATCAAGACAGTGTTAAACTAACATTCCATAAATGTATACTATGAACACTGCGCACTACATGAAAAGTGTGGTCTGCTCTTTCAATTTTACAGTTGCGATAACTTAACACGATACATACTGTAAAACTTTGATCTGTGTGTAACTGGATCACTACATGTCACAACACTCTTCTAACACCATTCTCTGAGTTTTGAAAAGCAGTAGGTGGCCCTCCTCTTCCGCTAAATAGGCTAGTAAAAAACAAGTCGTCCAGGGAGTGCAAAAAGTGTCCATCATTTTGACTGTTTGGAGTGCACCATCCAGGTACTTGAAGCACACTGCATTTTGCTACTACTAGTGTGAACGCCCTACGCCCTCAAATGAAGTATTTAAAGTGCTGTAGTGTGCCATTTGGAACAGACTGAATGTTTCGTGCATATCTTTGTTAAAGCATCACTGAGAACATTTTACACCAACAGATGCAAAATCACATAGGTCATAAACAAATCAAACATACCTGGCAATATTTTAACACTTCCAACAAAATATTGTCTTTGTTATCACAAAATTGTTCCGCCTGTGTTAAAAAGAGAAAGTTGAAAAGAAAAGAAATTGAAAGAGAGTGTTACTTCAGTGTTACTATTAAATTGGTATTGTACTAATTACTATTACACTAATTACAGTACCCTAGGAGTGGCATTTCTATTATAGAACATGGACTGTCCTGTCACAAATCAATCTAAATTCATTTTAGCTGGGGTTGTAAACAAGATTAGCTGAGCAATAAGGACAGTTGAACAATTAACGTTAACATATTTTTATGGGCTACTGGATGACCTCACTAACCTTGCATTGAAGAGAGGGGAAGCCAGGAGCCTCCAGAGCTGCTTGTGGGCTTACCACAGTCTCTGGCTTAGTGTATGGAGCAGGGATCCAACCTGCTGTTTCCCCAGACACTTTACATTCATGCTCTGCCCGACCCGATTTACATTGTTGCGTTATCACAAGTGACTTCTTTCCTCGGCGCTTTGTCTGTGACATTAGAGAGGTCAAGCATTTCCATTTTTGGTTAAATATGATAGTGATAAAATTCAAAGACCACATATTACATGTTATATGATTGCGTTGGAAAGAGTGTCTGAAGGGATAGGCCTACCTGGCCATTTGTAATTGAGTTACTCCGCTTGGCAGAAGTATTGCTTGTTTTTTTACGCCTTGTCTTCTGATCAGTCTTGGGAATGGCATTATTTTCCTCGGCACCTGTGACAGGAATTTGAAATCTGCAATGTTTATGTATTAAACAACCCAGCCAAAGAACAGGAGTGGGTGCAGTTTTGGCACATGCTGTGAGCTAACGTTAGTTATTCAACAGAACTGCCATTTTCACTGAGTTAGCCAAATTCATTTTCAGCTTAGGCCTATTTATGAATTACTTATAACGTCAAATTCCCTGTGCAGTTTTGTTGTCAGCAGGTAATGTTTGTGCTTAAGTTACAAACATTTTTCCAACTTGATTCTGGTAACGTCATTCCTCCTTGGTGAGGTTGACTGGTGTTTAACGATACCAGTAGGAACATTGGATGAATCCGAGTAATCACCATCTTCTTCTTCAATGTCTGAAACGGGCGCATATAAAAACATGTCGTTTTCAGGAAGAGAGTCTGATTTTGGGCTCATCTGAGGTTGCTCGTCTTCAAGTTGCACAACAATTTCTGGCATTCCTTGCTCGTTTCCTTCAGCTTTTTCAGCACAGTCGTCAACGTCGATCCCTCTTCCGCCTCCGTTTCTGTGGCAAACTAGACTTATTCTGTTATCAGTGTTTTGACCAAACTCGTCTTTCATTTTTGATAGTGCAAGTAGCGAAAACTGTAATTAACTAGTTAAATCCGTCGTCAATTAAAACATGTCTTCCCGCTATCCCACTTTTTCAGGTAGGCTAATTGGTTTGCTGCGCTGAAGACGCCAAAAAACTTCCTACCAAGCGGAGGAGTGGTTATGTTTGGGACCTACCCTAGCTATTCTGTTTATGAGGACATATTAGTGTGATACATTTTCTTTTGTGGATTAAGACGTGTTTTTCATTCATTTTCCTAAATGGTTAAGTGGATAAATCATAGACTGTATACAGTCTATGGGATAAATGGTCTGAGATTTACTTGCTTAGACGACGCGTTCGGAATTCTGCTTTGCGTCAAGACCCCACGGAAGGAAAATTATGGATAATTTAATAAAGGCATTATTGAGAATAGACACCTATGCTACATTCCACAAGATCCCAGTCTATATTTGAATCATATAGACCTCATGTTCCCTCTCAGCAGTGTTGGTAATAAAAACACGAGGTGGCGCCATTGGGCTTTAAACACGGAATCGTAGAGCTAAACCAAGGTTGGAATGTTTCAGTTTAACCGCTATTCTTTATTACATTCGCTATGTTTGAGCCTATATAAAATGTAAGAGAAAAAGTAAAAAAAAAAAAAAAAACGCTCAAGCGTTGCGCTCTAGACTCTTTACGGCCAGCATTGGGTCAGAGAGTGTTCAAGCGGTCAGTATCAAAGATCTTTGATTGGGCAGTCTAGTAAGTGGATTGCATTAAAACAGTTATAGTCTACTTGGAATCGACAGATAATAAACTATACGTTGGAGATCAGTGCTAGGAATGAGCTAAAAGTAAAAAACATACTTTTACCGGTGTTTCTGGGTGTGAGGTTTCTGGCAACTTTGATGATATCCTGTGCTATTTGTTGGCCTATTCTCAGAAGTGTAACGAGGAACGAAACTGTATTAGACAAGGTCAAACGATTTGCACTGAAACGTAGGCCTAGGTCATGGCTTTTCAGTCAAAATACGACTGGGCAACAACATCTGCTAATTGAATAAATATCAGATGGAGTTGAGAAACAAATCAGCTACCTCTATGAACATAGAAAACCATGAAAGGGATGTAGGCTACATCATTGTGCCGAATTCAGTAGTTGACTTTATTCATTACTCTAGGCCTACATATGGCAATAAGATATGCATGAGTGATTAATGCCATCAACTGAGCTTTTCCTTTGCCCTTTACACCTACTATTTTAGGCCTAAACATTGTCAATTTCAATTTTACCATTCATGTGCAATGCCTTTTTGCATCAAACCCCATACATCTCAATAACAAACAGAAGTGCACTGAAGCTTTCCCAAAACATCTTTTCACTCATCTTTCCTTTCCTTTGCTCCAACATCCACTATCCTCCCCCTCACTGACTAGAGGCTTGGGGAGGAAGATCAATCACTTGCACAGTGGGGTGCCTGCCTGTTCTTGCTGTGACCGTGCTGCAATACAGCGTCCATCTTCTCCCTCACATGTCTCATAAACACAATTCTGGCTATGCCATTTTGTTGCTGACATCCTCTATGGCCTAGCTTCAAAGACTGATCAGACAAATGCAGCAGGCCGGATGACATTATGAAGCATGCTAACACAGGAAATAGAGTTAAACTCTGCCATGCTCACAGCAGTAGCCTAATTCTCCTTGTTCCACTATATCGAAAATCTAATTCAGTCGAAATCATTTGTTAGGATTCATGGGTTATTATTTCACCAGAGCAATCCTATTTTGGCAAAGGTAGAGCTATTTGCAAAAGTTGATGATGTTCATCATTAACTACTTATCAGCTCATTATCAGAATGTTGTGAAATGGTCTTGATCGATCATGTTCCAGATTGGAACAAACCCTATGGTAAGCAAAGAATATTTTAAAAATTAAGGATATCCTAAAAACTGCCACTCCGTTCCATATTTATGAAATGCACAAAATACTGGTATAATAAATAACTGATTGGAAATATACTCTTTGTATCAAACCCCTTTTTAAACAAAACAGTATCTCTTTTGTACATATGCACATTGGGTTAGGTAACCAAAGTAAACCAAAGTTTTTTATTTCATTTTTGAAGGAAGGCGCTGTTTGTTGTGTAATCTTATTACAGACTGTTACAGAGCTTGGCTCATGGCATGTTTTGAGAGCAACTTGTCAGACCTCTGTCTTCCTTTGTATTTTTTTTTTAACACAGGAAATCTGCAAAGATAAAAATGCTTTGAAACAGGAATTTTGGTTATATAAAGGAGAGAAATACAATGAATGAATAACAAATCATGAATACATTGGTTTTTTTTCTCAAAAAAATATATTTTTTTCAAGGATAAAATAGAGCTGTTTGTAAAAAAAAAAGTGACATGGATTTCCGTCTTCTGGAACATCACATCATTTGCCCTGACTGTTTTCTTGTGACTCTGCCAGCCAGCAAGTCATGGAAGCGGAAGCCAAAGAATCTTCCTCTGCAGAATTCAAAGGGTGATAACCCTCAACTGACTATGCAGCCAAGCTTGCATTTCACTGTGTACAGTCAAGCTTTGTACCTACTGCCAATACGTTATCAGTGAAGAGAGGTCACCATTCAAGGCACACAAACAGACAGCCATTCAAAAACAGAACTAGAGTCTCTTGCAAAATAAACATTATATTGTGTTTGTAAAGTTACGACGTCAAAAGACATTTTTTGTTGAACATTAACAGCCTATGTAAATAAAAGTAATACATATTATTTTAATATTTGCTTATTTAGACTCAGTAAAGTGCCATAATACATACAATTACAAATAATTTACTGTAATATCGCCAGCTCTTGTGTACAATATGTTGACAAAAAAATTCCAAAACTTATGAATAAAAAGGACATGAACAATACAGTGTCTTTGCCCAAGGCATCCAGCGCAGATATTGTCTGTAGGCTATATGCAACATGTCAGCCGAGTGTCAGGTTAGTACTACAGGACACACTGTCATTTACTGGCTGATTGCAGGCAACACAGAGGACTGCTTCAGCTTGTGTGATGTCTGAATTCATCTTTGAAGGAGGGGGAGGAGATGTGGCGGAAAGGGTTGGTTGGGGCAGTAGTGGTAGGTGGATGGGGGTTGGAGAATGACCTAAATTCAGATTTCAGATTCACTCACGCCTGACTCCTCATTCAGCATCCTGTTGTGTACTGTGTAACATCTATCTCTCTATCTATCTATCTCTCTATCTCTCTCTCTCTCTCTCTCTCTCTCTCTCTCTTGTTCCTAACATTAATAAAAAAAATATATCTTCATTAAACAGGCAAATCCTCTCTTTGTACAATATTTTTTTTTATTCAAGGCATGATTTATTTATATATTAAACAACACAACAATGACTATTGTACTACCAAAATTAACATTAGCTTGTCTTTCAACAGGACATGAGTGCCATAACATGCCTCACATAGGCGTAGTCCAGTTCTTTTGGATCAAGCTGCCAGTTTATGTCCACTGTACAATGACTTCTGCATTCAACAAAAAAATCCCTATATGGAACATAATTTTAAGCAAAATGTCTGTTATATTAGCAACACATAAGCTGTGACAATCTATTTTGGCTGGTTAAAACACAACAGCTTTCTGTCTAAAATCATGTTGTACGTAAAAAAGACTCAATAGGGCAAGATACTGGTGGAAAATAAAACTGACATTTAAATGCCCATTTCAAAGCCAGAAATGTGACCATAAGCTGAAGACCAGTGGCAATAAATTAAGAGCTTCTGGTGACCAAGATTGAGAGATTGCTCAAGTCACACAGCACTTTCTGAACAGACAAGGATGTTGCACACGCAACTCATTAAACTCTATTAAACAGCCTCCCCCCTCAGCAGAACAATAGCAAAGCCTCATCCTGGAGGCATGGCCGCAGGCTGCCTGGCAATGATATGGAGCCCCATGGGGCCTTCCCCCCACCCCAAATCCCATCTCCCTGTGCTGTCACCACCACTACCCCCCTAATCTACTTCAGTCCCTTTCTCTCCCCTCATGACAACACAGCAGGTGAATTTGCCTAAAATGGTAGGCCTATAGCATACAATGCTATGGTTTTGTAACTCTGTTATTGTTTTTGTTCCTCACTATAATTAATTGTCAGAATAATATTTCTGTTTGTAGGTGCTAAGCAGATTATATTTGAACAATTTCCTTACAGGCATATCCAAACTTATAGGGCCCCTTTCCTCCCATGACTAACCTATCACTTTATGGGGACATATAGGCTAACAGCTAACAACATTGGCTGAATGATGAGTTCCTTCTCTACAGTACTATGTTCCCTTGATAACACCTAGGAGCTCTGCTGTCACAGTACCAGTAAGGCATTGGTATTCATGGTGCCATTTGTCACACAGTGACAAGCTGGGGGTGGCGGAGATGTACAAGCTGCTATGTTTTCCCCCATAGGACTCAGCTGTTTTTGCACAGGCCTATTCCCACAATGTCGTATTTAAATATAGGCTACATTTTTGCATCTCGATAATATGCCCTGCGTCAATATATGTTTTCTACTTGGTTGTTTATGTCTAGGTTATTCTCAAAAACTGCCTGACGGGTTCATACAAGTGCACTACGTAGATTTGACCAAGGATTTACCTTTCGACGCGTGCATCCACGCTCGCACGCGTGCGCGCTGTCGTGGGAGGACTGGGTTGCAGAGCCAAGAAGCTGCGCGCGCAGCTTTGCTGTCACAGGACTACATCCTTCTTCAGGGGGTGGAAGAGCGAGTTTCCTTGCAGCAGCATCGGAACTATGACGCTTTAGTCGCACTGTCTACCACCCCTGCCTTTGTCAGGAATCATATGAGTATTATTATTCATTACTTGGCTTACAGTGGGTTGGTCTAGACTCCAACGTGTATTTTGTGCGCACTGTCAGAAACTGTCGCTGTGTCGTTCCTCTTCAGAGAAAACGACCAATGGTGCTGCGCGGATGCATGGGACGGAGACGAAGAGAAGCCTGGAATAATGCGTGATTAAGGATAACCCCGATAGCGTGTTGTTATTTTGAGGCTGGACCAGAAACAAACTTAAGGGTATGTGCTTTTCATGATGTAGCATTAATTAGCAGACAGCAATACACTAATTATATTTATCGAGCAAGATGACAGAAATGCATTACATCAAAATTTCTGGTCTTTTCTCTTTATTGCGTGTAGAAGGCTATCTGCAGGCTAACGGTTAGGTTTGTCGTTTATTTGCAGTACATATTCGACTGTGGTTTAGGCGACTCGTATTTAGTTTAACAACCCCAAGCTAACACGGAACATCCCATCGATTATTAATTATGTGGAGGAAATGCTTATACAGGTTCATTTTGTCACGCAGGTGCGTTATTCGCCGGGTTTTAGAGTCTCAAAGAGGCAGAGCATCTACCATCATGGCAATAGGCTATTCTGTGACAGTTTAATTTTCAGAAATGGAGACAGAAACCCCACATTTGTAAACACCGAAATTAATACGAAAAATAAAAACACTCACATGTGTGTAGGCTATACAGGCTACTAGCTAAGGCCACTCCGTTTTAGTTCTGTCAAAATTGGGATGAGGCAACGATTTACCTGATTGATATGTATGAGCAAGCTGTCGTGTTTTATGTACAGTAAAATAGCCTTAATGCGAACTGTAGGTGACAAACATGTTTTGTTGTAGCCTACGATAAATTATGTTTAAAAACAGCTTTTCCCAATGGGAAGTAGATGTCCATTTGGAGGACTGGCAGATAACGCTAATAAGACAGATGTGCGGTGAACATGTCCAACACGAGGACTTTGTACCCGGAGGCGCATCGTTAATGATACTACCAGTGTTCATACAATTGGCCAACTAACTGGATAGCCGTATTTTGTACGATGATTATAGGTATAAAAAAATCAAAATATTCAGGCTTATTGATGTACAGTCTTCAACAGCAGTTTTATAATGTAAGGTGGATCGAAGTTTTATTAAAATAGCCTTGGTCTTAAACTAAACAAATCACGACGACTGCCCATTTAGATTTGTCTCATAGAAAATTGACTAATGTAAGCAGACAGTGTTCTTTGTGTGTGTGTTTTATTGCTGATTGGTTGCAGCCATCCCTCAAGGAGGAGGCCTATCGCTAATTATATGCTATTTTGTAACGAATACATTAGTGAGTGTAGCCTAGCCCTAGAGAGATTCAGCAAGCTTTATAACGCAAACTACTTAAATCGAATAGGGTAATGTTCCAGCTATTTAAGTCTATATTCATAGATGCTCAATGGCAAGAAACCATCAGTCACGCATTTCCCAACGCAGAACTGGATTAGGGATAGGCCTAAATCAAATATGTCAAAACCAAGAGGACTGATATCAGATTCTGTCTGTTTCTTTTTAGCTTTTATGTCATATGAAGAAAAAGTACTAATCTGTGTAAAATTAAGAGATTTTGATATCCCTTTAAAGTCTCTGAATATAAAAAAAACATAATTAAAAATATTTCAGTATAAAACAGAGAAAAGTTGAAACAGTTAAAATCTTCCTCATGTTTGCTTTGACTGGCAATCAGTGTTGGACAAGGCTCGAGCTCAGCGTCAGAGTGAGATAAGTAAAGGAATGCTTTATATTAAATCAGTGCAACATTGTGATTGCCAGGCATGTTGCTAAATCCAGACATTCCTCCAGATTAAATTTGTGGTCCTTGGTGAGACATTAAGAGCATCACAAAAGCATGCACCTTAAACTGTTTTGTTAGTAAGGACAGCAGACTACTGTGCTGTTTCATTACAAGAGCAGCCAAGGTTGTATTGTGTGTGTCTGTGAGTTTGTGTGTGTGTGTGTGGGGGGGGGAGTGGTGTCAGGGTTACCGTCTTACTCAACAGTATTTATGTGTCCACACTAAAGTTTCAGCTGTAGTTGATTGGTGGTCCTTCACTTCATTGACTCGCTCCCATACTGTCCGTGCTTATAAAAGCATTAGCTTGTGTTTGCAGTATGTTGGTCATCACTGTTTGGAAGTGTACTGGGTCAGAATGAAGTGGATTTTTGCTGCAAGTAAAATGCCATACAGTTTTGAGCATTTCCCAGTAAGAGTAGTAGTTTCTGTTTGTTCTTTCATCCTGGTCTCGTTTGGATTAGCATTACAGATTGATATCTTTAGTCAATTTAATGTCTCTCTCAGTCTGCCCTTATTGACTTTTCATATCACATATTTGCAATCTACAGTGTTAAAGCCTCAAAAATCGAACTGACCATGAGGTAGACGCAAACAGTAGATTTAAATCAGTAGATTTAATTCCTGGTTTCTTGTCTAATCTCAGATTAGTCAGTCTCAAGAGCTTTGTTCATCTCTGGGTTTTGTTTGTCTTGGAGATAAGGTTATTAGCTTTATTGGGCTACATGGTGGAGTGGGGCAAATAGACTTAAAGTTGTTTAATATTCACATATTCAGCGACTAAGGTAGTGATGGAAGGCAAGGGTCTTAAAATGGTTTTAATATGCCAGCCAAATCATGATGTCTTCAAAGTTTATTAGTCTCATGGCGGGTATCTTCTGTAGGATATAAAGTATATTTGTGTGAGGGACAAATGATGTGAAGTTGTGTGTGTGTGTGTAAGCATAATTGCTAAATAGACCTGTTGACGTATGAGATAAGGGCTTTAATGTACATCCATGATGCAAGGCAACAGGAGTAGATGTTTATCTGATGAGTTGTAGATTTGCATCTTTCTGGTCTCAGCTGCCAACATTTGGTTCATTTAGTTGTGTAGCATTACTCAATCTCCACCCCATCTGTTTATCTCTTCTACTGTGCATTCATTACCCAAATGGTTACCCATGTTTTCAAAAACCATTCTG